>JALPQD010001129.1:0-89086 GCA_023101885.1 Typhlomys cinereus | reverse complement strand
ATCCCCATCTATCCTAAGCTCATCATGGAGAACCACATAATCTCCCAGTGTAGAAGTATTTTGTCTGCTGTGGAACCCAAAAAACAATGGGTCATCCTTTCTCTCTCATATCTAAAATTTTTATTCCTTAGTAGACTCCCCTATTCACCACCCTATACTGAAGTGGTCCTCGGTGAATATTTTACATTGTGACCAATGTTCACTTGTTGCATACTAATTATATTACCAATATAATATTAACGAAATCATTGTTCATTTTCTGTCACACATATAAGCATTTATTTCTATGTCTTAAATTTACCTTATGCTGGATTGTATGGACATTTGTGTGTATTCTTCATTATTTCAAAAAGCATATTCCTTTCATGTTTTTGCCATTAATTATTCTTATTTTAATACACAGATTTAAAAGAACAAATATATATTAACAGATAACCGTATCTGTGTTTTGTCACTTTAATGACAAGATGTGCTTTCTTTCATCTTCTGACCTATGTAATTCATATGATTTTCCTCTGACGACCATGACCCCAGCAGACATTTAAAAGAGGGTATGTACATGTTCACTAATGAAATTTATGCTATTTCAACACAAATAGAAGAGGTACATGTCATATCTACACTGGTAAGATTAAAATTTACAGTGGCTGCTCCACTAAGAGTTAACTATTAGTCAGATAAATCATTTATTGTTTGTTCTAATAACCCCAGAGAAAAAGGCATAATTATCACCATATTGAAAATCATGCTCTCTGGCGTGAATTAATCAAGGGAGAAGTGTATTCATCCAAGGATGATATAAAAGTGATTGTAAATGAGGCAATACGTGGTTGTTCATTGTTTCTCTCTCTTTCTCAATCTCTCTCTCTCTCTCTCTCTCTCTCTCTCTCTCTCTCTCTCTTTCTCTGTGAGGAAAATCAGCAACATGAAAATTGCCAACAACTACTCACATATGCCATATTTCCTCCTCCTGGATTTCTCAGAGGATTGAGAACTGAAGCCCATCTTCTTTGGACTGTTCCTGTCCATGTACCTG
Organism: Typhlomys cinereus; assembly: GCA_023101885.1. Lineage (NCBI taxonomy): Eukaryota > Metazoa > Chordata > Mammalia > Rodentia > Platacanthomyidae > Typhlomys > Typhlomys cinereus. Next base: position 88,050 of record JALPQD010001129.1, on the reverse strand, counting down.
GTCACAGTGTTTGGAAACCTGCTCATTATGCTGTATGTCAGCTCTGACACCCACCTCCACACCCCTATGTACGTTTTTCTCTTCAATTTGTCACTTGTTGACATCTGCTTCACATCAACCACCATCCTAAAGATGCTGTTGAACATCCAGATGCAGAAAAAACACATCCACTACCTAGACTGCCTCATACAAGTTTATTTTCCAAATACTTTTGCTGTAATGGATAATTTTCTGCTGAGTTTGATGGCCTATGACCACTATGTGGCCATTTGCTGCCCCCTCAACTACACAGTCATCATGAACCCTAGATTTTGTTGTCTCCTAGTTCTTATGTCATGGATCCTTATGTTTTGGATCTCATTAATTCATATTCTACTTATGAAGCAACTGGTCTTCACCATAGGAACCTAAATCCCACATGTCTTCTGTGAACTTTCTCAGGTTCTTAAGGTTGCCAAGTCAGATTACCTTGGTCAATGATATATATGTCTATACAATAGCTGCTTTATTACTTGCTTTTCCTATCAATTGGATCCTTTTGTCTTACATTTGGATTTTCTCCACGTTAATGAGGATGTCCTCCACTGTGAGCAAGTATAAAGCCTTTTCTATCTGTGGGTCTCATCTGTGTGTGTCTGCCTGTTCTATGGAACAGGATTTTGGGCTTACCTCAGTTCTTCTATGTCACAATCTTCCCAAGAAAACATACTTGCTTCCATGATGTACACTGTTGTCACACTTATGTTGAATCCCTTCATCCATAGTCTGAGAAAAAAGATGTGAAGGGAGCTTTGAGAAAACTATTCAGTAGGGCATCGTTTTCTTAAAAATAATGACTTACTAATGCATTTGATTGAACTTATATTCCTTCAGACATAAGTAGTGAATTAAAAAGCTTTTTTTCCTTATGACTGTAATTTTGTAACTCCTAAACATAGACGCTATGCAACATTGTGCTTCTATCTCTCCCCACAAAAATATTTCTCTGTCAAAATCTTTGTACTTCTCAACTAAACAAGATATATCATATACCCTGTTAAGTTTCTAACTTATATTCCAGTATATCAAGCATGCTACCAGTGTTTAAATGGGTTGATTTAATTTTTACAAAATCATTAATTGAATGATAATGTTTTCATGTGTTTGGTATAGCAATTAGAAACATCCTATCCTGTAGGAAGGCTCAGCAAACCAAAGTCCTTTTAGGCTCAGAAGTTTGTTGGAATGACAAGATTTAGAGGAGAATCTCCACAATGTAAAGAAAAGTAGCAAACCGCTGTGAAAGAAGATGCTTTTGCCAGTGAGAAGTCTGGTGGTATGCTAGGAAATCTAGAAGTCTAGAGAAGACACATCTAAAACAAGTCATAACACAGAGAACTCCAAGATTACAGTTTCCATTAATCTCACAGAATTGTACACAGAATTAAGTAGGGTTCAGTAAAATAGTTTTATATGTATAGTAAAAGAATAATAATGGATCAACAAGTAAAAATATTCTAGTATCTGGTGATTGTTTAAGAAATATATTTATTGGAGGACCCAGTGGAGTGTCAGGCGTACACAATAAGGACCGCTGGAATGGGGGGGAGGCACTGGGGGATGGGGAGGGAGAGGAGGGGAGGAGGTGGGTTCGGGGGGAGGAGGGGGGAGTAGGGCACTGGTAAAAAAATTTTAAATTATAATTTACATTTTTAATAAAAAAATTAATAAAAAAGAACAGAGAAAGAAAAACCTTAAAAAAGAAATGTATTTATTAAGATAACTCATTAAAGTAATGAAGTGCAAATATTCATAACAAATCTTTTTTAATCAAGTTAATGTGCTAGATGCTTTGTATTCATGACTTTATCCTACATTTTTTTGACTTATGTGATTTCATTGACATGCTATCATGAAGGGAGATTGCAATTGTGACTCAACCTAATCTGGTTCATCACACTGATGAACACTGATGACGAATAGGTCTACTCCTACTTTTGGCTATTCACTGAGTAGCCTGAGGATGATTTAGTCTTGAAAAATAAGTTGAAATCTACCAAATTATTTCCTCTAAATTGAAGGAATACATCTCTAAAGATGACTTCTCAAGGCTCAGGAAGAAAACAAATTTGGCAAGATTCAGAAAGTAAATAAAATTCACAAGTACAGGAAACTCCTGGGATAGACAAGGTTGAAAACTGTCAAGCACAAGGTAATTTGAGTATTAATAATGGTGAGAAAAAGATGCTCTGACAGGCCAAGATGTCTGCATATAGAGCAGGGCCTACCTAGAATGTAGCTTGTGTGCAACTGTAATAGGTATTTTGAGATACAACAGATCCAAGTCTCTTTTTGTAATTCCAGAAAACTCCACATCCTCTTCGCCACTGCCTGAATGCTTCTGTGGTCTGTTCCTAAGCACCTTACTTTGAGGAGAGTAAGACCAATTTTATTTACTTTGGTCTTCTCAACAAAAGTCACACAGGAAAATTAGTGGCTGAAAAGTAAATGGCAGATGAAAAGATGAAGCAGGGAGAGTATACAAATGTCCCCTTCATCAGTATAGTTCGTGTAACCTGAAAATCATGCATATGCTGATCATGTGGAGGGTGAAGCATCCATAAGGGGTAACGAACTACATTGTTTAACCTTCTTCCATGTGGTATGAGGGATGAAAGTATCCTTGAACAGAGTCATCTTTCACACTTAACCTGTGATTGGAAAATAGAACAATGTAAACATGACAAAACTATGGAACCACGGCATGCCTTCGGTGGAGAAACCAGTGTCAGCCCTCTCATCTGTGGGACAGTATTCTCAGAGTCCTTGAATGAATGATCGTCCATATTTTTCAGACTCACAACACCTTTCCTCCTGTTTGGGATATATGCCACAAAACTCTCTTTCTACTACACATATATTTGTATTTGATCACAGACCAACTAGTTTCAAATACATGCGTCAAAAAATTTAGTGGGTAATAGTTCCTTAGAGAGGCAGGAACATCAACAGAAAGCCCACTCCATGGTGAGACTCACTCTTTGCTGAGTGACTTGTTCCTAGGAGCGTCTCCTTCAGACATCTGAGCATATCTTCCAAACTGTTTGATTTCATTGGTTTCCTCCCACATCAATTGTTTCCTGATTTTTCTCATCTAGGGTAAACACATTTTCCCTTTCCCCCACACTCCATGTTGAATCTGGTTGGTTTTAGGAACCTCCTAAGCCTAAAGAGCAGTTTATTTGTTGAGCCTTAATCCAAATAGGATGTTTCAATCAACTACACAACATGGTCAAACAGGAAGCTGAGATTTAATGAAGATTGAGAATGGCTGTGATTGGCATAGTATGTACTCTATCCCTATAAGCTCAGGATCCTTTGGGGAAGAGGTGGGGGAAGAAAAGGTAAGGCCAGAAGATGCAGAAAAGGATTATGAAATCTGTCCTTTCAAAGTAATATTGTAATGACACTCATGATCCCACAGAAGGGATGGTAACATATATCTGCTAGTGGCCTACATGGCCAATGACCATCTATGAATTGATGAGAATCCCTGAAATCTAACAAAATTTTAATTAAGAATTGACAATCTACACATTCTAAAGGGTAAGCAAATGTAGTAGTGTGCACATGGAGGAGCCCACCAGCCTCCAATTGAAGAGCCCATTCCTTGAATTACATAGAGGCCTTGCTTGGACCAAGTATATACATAACAGTAAGAAAGGAAGGAAGGGATGGAGGAAGGAAGGAAAGAAGGAAGGAAGAAATGAAGGGAGAGAGGGAGGGAGGGAAGGAGGGAGGGAGGAAAAATATTGAAAAAAGGAATCCTTTGACTATCAAGAAGAATTCCAGGTGAAGCACGCTTGCCATCTCCAGGCAGCCCTTCTCCACCTCTCTGCCCGACGCACACCCGTACAGGAATGCGAGTGTTCACCCGCTTCTCAGGTAAATCGCCAAACCACGCACCAGATTACCCTCGCTCATCCCATAGCACCTCCTACCATGAGCCGCTTGAGCAGCACCCAGACTGAAAAGGGGCATGGGTAGTCTTGACTAGGGCATCCCCAAGGGTTCCTGAGGTGAAGCACAGAGCAACACTCCAGCCAGCCACTCTTCCACTCTGGCCCTCGCTGCCCGTCTGGCCTGGGATCTCGGTTATGGTCATCCTGCTGTCCTCAGCAGCCCCCTCTGACCTATCTGCCTGGCCGTCACTGGTCCCTGCCAGGAGACTTGTTGCACCCTGCTTTCACAAATTTAAACAGAGTCCAAAGAAAAACCCAAGCAAGCGCTAGGGGACAAAGGCCATACATCTGAATCCCTCTAAAATGATCCACACAGGGAGAGACTTCTTCACATCCAGAACCCAAATACAAGTAAAACCTCTTTTTTACCATCCTAAGCCTTTCATTATTAATCAATGTAGATAACTTTTCCAGCCCAACCAACCCCAAAACATGTACAACTTCACGGTACTATACCTCTCACCCTCACATATCACCCAAGGTGGACTAACATGCAAAGGCACTACCTTAAGTGTCTAATGTCAAATCCCCTGGGTAGTCCTCTGCTAATGAGTGTAATCACTACGGGCATGCATTGCCTCAGAATCCTTTCTTGTGTTCACCTTAGTATAGGACACACTATTGGGCTGTGAAATCCGGGATGGGGGAAGGGAAGAAAGGAGGGCAAGGTGAGGGAACAGGAAGGGGAAAAGGGGGGAGGAACTTGGAGATCCGGGAGAAATGGGAGCGCGCGGCAGTGGCAACTGGTGATCCCTTTTAATCTTTCCCCCACCCTGAAAACTCAGGCAATTTGAGCAAGAAGGGCAGTAAGATTGTACGAGCACAACGGATGGGCGGAGTAGGTCTGCATTAAAGAGACTCACCCACACCAAGTTTACGGTTGCAGCATCGAAATAGGCTTTTGACATGACCTTCGCTAATGGTCCCACACCATTTTTTGCACCACCAGTCTGCGTGGCACTACCAGGGTTCGGATCCTTGGACGCCTCAGGGACCTGCAGTCACGGCAGTAGGTTTTTTCAGTTCGAAGAGGAGCCCAGGAAAAGGGCTTCTGGGCAATCCCTGTGGTCCTTGCCACGCTCGGAATAGGTACGGCCACTAAGGAGTTTTGGGGCCTGCACTTAAAGGATGCCCCCTCCGGGGAATTGCAAAGGAGGCACTTGGGAAATGGAAAGAGAGACTGGAGGGGAGGCAGGGGGAGGCACCGGGGGGTCGGGGGGCCAGTGGCGGGCCTGCCAGGGGGGGACTGGTGTAGCTGTGTCAGGGTTTGTATGCAGTGGTAACATAGAGAAATAATAGAAAGAAATGTGTAATGATTCGGAGAAGATTTGTTTAAAAAAGTATATCTACCGCGTCAAGGTTAAGCATACAGTCCCGTTTGAGCTCAGTAAATCTCTTCTTTGAAACCAATGTGCTCTGGGGTGATGACCAGTACCAGATGAGTTGAGCTGAATAAAAAGCTTTTAATCACTAACCAGTGGGCGTACAATAAGGGTTTCAGATTTAAAATTGAAGCCCGAAGATGATTCTCAAATGGGTTTTTATATAGAGATTTTATTCTAGTTGGGGCAGTCCCTTAGGATAATTATCTACCAAACAAATTGTACTGAAACCAAGATAAGTGGTTAGTCAGAGCCAGGGAAACATTTGGTATTTCCTGTAGTCAGTTCCAGGGATAGTCATTATGCCATGACCTTTAGACCCACATTTTCTTGTAAATTCTCTTGTTAAAGACTGAGCTAAAATTTTCTTTTTTTATTTCTTTTTATTATTATTATTATTATTATTAATTCAACTGTGCACATGTGCATGTGTATGTGCTTGCGTGTGTGTGTATGTGTATGTGTATGTGTAGAACCACGCGACGAATTTCGCGAACCACCATGGACGCCTCCACCTCCTTCTGCCCCGGGATTCAAGGCTCCGCCCTACCAGGACCAGAAGCGCAGGGCCCGCCCCCGAGTCCACCTGCGTCTCTATACGTGGGATCTGGGATCCGAACTCAGGACCTTCCGCCTGCAAGGCGGAGGCTTAACCCCTGAGCCACCTCTCCAGCCCTGGGCTAAAATTTTCTATCCCAGACTCTGTGGGGGTTGAGCCTAGCTTGTATGATGGACATCAATTTCTTTTTTTTTTCTTTTTTTAATATATGAAATCATTAGATTTTTTTTCTTTGTTAGACTTTTTTTATTTCCACTCATACAGACTTAACAAGTACACCCAATCCCCTCCCTCTCCCTCGGAACTTCTCCCACCGCCTGTGGCCCCCTCCCCCTCCCTCTCCCATTCCCCAGTCCTCCCCCTCCCATACCTGGAGCTGCCCTTAAATGTTTCATTGCCCAACTTCACTCTGGGTCCTCCTCTCCGAATGAGTGCAAGGACCCAGTGGCATTTCCAGAACCCTTTCCTGTGTTCCCCTTAAGCATAGGAACACTAGTGTGGCTGTCAATTCCTTGCCTCCAAGGATCCTCGTACCTTAGCAAATGCTAGACTTTGTGGAGTTAATATAGTGTGTTGGACGTTGTGCAGGGCATGCAAAGTCCAATTATGATAGCTTCGGCCCTAACTTGTGTGGAATATCTTGTATATCATTACTCCTCCAATCCTTGTGCTCTTACAATCTTACCGCCTCCTCTTCCGCAAATTTGCCTGAGCTTCAGAATGGGGAGAGATTAGGCTGGCCTAGTTCCAGGTAGTTGATATAGAGTCTCTGATGTTCTGGATTATGGTTTGTTGGTTTTTTTTTTCACTTCTGCTGATCGTGCAATGCCCTTCAGTCCATCCTGATGGGTATTGGATGTCACCCCTTGGCCAGAAATAAAAAACTGTTAAACTAAAGTCTTGTTATAAGAGTATCTTCAAAGGTAGATGTAATAAAATTAGGAAACTGCAGAGAGGGAGGGGTCAGTCACCTATTTGCAAAATGGTTACTTTTTATCTGCCAGATTATATGCCCTCCACTTCTGGTGAGATCATACCCCATCAGTTGAAAATGATCAGGAAGGAAAGTCTGTGAAGTTAAGCAGATGACTCATTACTTACTTGCAGTCCTTAATGGTGGCTTATTTTCTCTGCTCTAACTTGGTCCCCTCTCTCCTTGTTTCTGGTGTGGCCCTCCTACCCCATCACTCCTGTTCATAATCCTTGCAATTACTATAGGTATTACAGAGATTTATCCTTGAGTGTCTCTAAGTAGGTTTGGTACTAGAAGCCACCTATTAGGGAGTACGTACGGCGCTTAATTTTCTGTGTTTGGGATACTTCACTCAATATAATTGTTTTCTTCCATCCATTCCCTGCAATTCCATTAATTCATCTTTTGATGGACTGAGTAGTAGTACTCCATTGTATAGATGTACCACATTTTCCTTATCTACTCGTCAACTGTTGGACATTTGGGTTGATTCCATGACTTTGCTATTGTAAACAGTGCTGCTATGAACATGGTCATGCTTGTGCTATCAAGGTGAACCTCTGCTACATGGGGGGTTATTCCCAAAAGTGGAATAGCAGGGTCATATGACATTTCAATCTTTAATTAGTTTAAGGATCTCCAGATGGCTTGCCAGAATGGCTATATGAGCCTGCATTCCCACTAGCAATGTAGGAGAGTTCCCCTGTCTCCACATCCTCTCCAGCATTTGTTTGTTGTTTGATGGGATTTTTGCCTCCTGACCGGGGTGAACATGATATCTCAGGGAAGTTTTGATTTACATTTCCCTGATGGCTAAGAATGTGGAGCATTTTTTAAGATATTTGTTAGACATTTTAATTTCATCTCTGGTAAAGTTTCTTTTAAGTTCCAGGGCCCAATTTTTAATTGGGCCATTTGTTTCCTTGGTGTTTAGTATTCTAAGTTCTTTATGCACTCTGGATAATAGAGCTCTATCAGATATGTGGTTAGTGAAGATTTTCTCCCATTCTGTGGGTTGTTTTGGGCTTGAGTTACAATCTCTTTATAAGACCAGAAGCTCTTTAATTTAACAAGATCCCATCTGTTGAGAGTTGGTAGCAGTGACTGTGCTATTGGATGTCTGTTTAGGAAATGTTGACCTAGCCCAATCAGCTCAAGGGAGTTCCCTACCCTTTTACCTATGATTTTTATAGTCTCTGGCCTTATATCAAGATCTTGATCCATTTGGAATTAAATCTTGTATATGGTGACAAGTACGGGTCCAGTTTTAATCTTCTGCATGTGGAGATCCAGTTTTGCCAGCACTATTTGTTGAATATACTGGTTTCTTTACATTGGATTTTGTGGGCCCCTTTGTCAAAGATCAAATGGCTGTAGTTGTGTGGGCTTATATCTGGGTATTCAACCCTTATCCATTGATCAGTGTGTCTATTTTGAAGCCAGTACCAGGCTCTTTTTATAACTATGGATTTGTAGTATATACTAAGGTTTGGTATGGTGATACCTCCAGCAGTGTTTTTGTTACTCAGGATTGTCTTTGCTATCCTGGGTCTTTTGTGCCTCCATATGAATTTTGAGATTGTTTGTTCAACCTCTTTAAAGAACTGCTTTGGGATTTTAATTAGTATAGCACTGAATTTGTATATTGCCTTTGGTAGGATGGTCATTTTTACAATGTTGATTCTGCCAATCCAGGAATATGGGAGGTCTTTCCACCTTCTGGTGTCTTCTGCAATTTTTTTCTTTAGGGTTTTAACGTTTTCATTGTAAAGGTCTCTTACTTCTTTGGTTAGGTTTATACCAAGGTATTTCATTTTTTTAGGGGCTATAGTAAATGGGAATGTTTCTCTCAGGGCTTTTTCGCTTCTATCATTCTGGGCATATAGGAAGGCCACTGATTTTTGTATATTTATTTTGTATCCTGCCATCCTGCTGAACTTTGTATTAGTTCCAGGAGCTTCCTAGTGGAGTTTTTGGGATCCCTCAAGTATAAGATCATGTCATCTGTAAACAGGTATATCTTGTGACTTCGCTGCCAATTTGAATCCCTTTTATGTCCCTTTCTTGTCTTATGGCTTCAGCTAAGACTTCAAATACAATATTGAATAGAAGTGGTGAGAGTGGACAGCCTTGTCTAGTTCCTGATTGAAGCGGGAATGTCTCAAGTTTTTCCCCATTGAGTATAATCCTTGCTGTAGGCTTGTTGTATACAGCTTTTATTATATTGATAAAGGTTCCTTCCATTCCAACCTTCTCTAGGGTTTCATTATGGGGTTAATTCTTTGTGTGGGAGATTGGTCTTCTTGGGTTTTGTTTCTCCTGGATCTGCACTTTGACTTGGGCATTGTTGTTTTGTTTCTTAGGACCTTTCAGTTTCTGTGTGTTTTTCACTGAACTGATTTAGTTGGTATTATTACACTTGCCAGTTATTACTAGTGCTTGCCTTGGATTGGGTACTTTTGTCCTTTCTTATTGTAATTTCCTAGATGAGGCTATTACTCTGTTAGTACATCAGTTAAGTCAGGTTAAGTAGACAAGGGGTGAATATTAATATGGTTGTGCACTTTTACGATATAGTATTTTGGTGGTATGTGAGGGTGAGTGGTGTACTCGCTGGAGTTGTATATGTTTTTGGGGTGGCATTATGGAGAAGTTGATCTACAGCAATTGATGCTGGAAAGGATCAGTAAGGTGAAAAAAAGGAGGTTTACTTATCTTTGGGTTGGATGTGAAGAATCTCTCCCAGGTGATAGGATGATTGTAGTGGATTCCAGATGTATGGCCTTTGTCCCTTAGAGTTTAGCAGTGTGTCTTACGTGGGCCACGTGTGTGGGTCCCCGTTGGGCCGGAGAGGCAGAGGGTCTGATGTTGATGGCAGAATTCTTCACCTGGGATCTGGAGGACTGGGGGCTGTGGCGGGCCGAGGCCCAAGCAGGAGGCAGCAAGGGGATGAACTTTAATTTCTTTTTTTAATACATTTTTATTATTATTTCAGCTCATACAAACTTAATAGGTACACCAGTTCCCTCCCTCCCTCCTGCTCCCCCTGAACCCCCTGCTCTCCCTCCTCTCACCCCTCCCTCCCCATCCCCCCGTGCCTCCCACCCCAATTCCCAGATAAAAGACAGTTTAAATGAAGATCGCTTCTCGGCCTTTTGGCTAAGATCAAGTGTAGATCAGGCCCATTTCACTCTCACTTTCCTTCCTATTCACTTGGGACTGCACAGGTTTGATCTCCCCAATCAGGGAGGGTATAGGAAATGGCAGTTAGATGGTAACCAACTGGTAAAACGTGAGACTTGCGCCTTCTCATCACTGTGTTCTATCCTATTCTTCCATCTACCTTTGAGTCTCTTCTTGTATTAAGATCTTCATTTACCCTTGATCTATGCTTGATCTTAGCCAAAAGGCCGAGAAGCGATCTTCATTTAAACTGTCTTTTATCTTTGGTTAGGAGATGATCTCAACAACTCGTCAGGATGCAGCCAAGGGAAATGCGTGAACAGCAAAACTGAAAACAACAAATCATAATACAGAAGACCAAAGACCCTAAATTATTCACCCAGAACCAGTCCAGCCAAATCTCTCCCCATCCTAAAACTCAGGAAACCTTGTGGAAAAGGGGGCGGCAAGATTGTAAGAGTAAACAATATGCCAGATATTCCAAACAAGTCAGGGATGAAGCAGTCAGTATATAGCCACAATATTATTGGACCTTATTTGCACAATGGGTGACATGTCAATAATCCCCCTAAATCTAGCAGGAATTACAGGAGGGAAGGCTTAAGGCAGTAGGATCCTTAGAAGAAAAGGCTTAAATAGTCCTAATAGAGTTCCCATACTAGCAGGCAGCCCAAGAAGGGGTCCCAAGCTATGCCACTGAGTCCTGAACCCTCCCTAGTGTAGAGAACTCAAAGGAAATTAAGTGCCCATACAAACAGATGCTCTGGAGGATGGGAGGGAGAAAGAACAAGTACCAAGAGAGGAAAGGAACATGTATGTAGGAGTGAATGTGTAGGGGGAAGAGTACAATGGGAGACAATGGGGGAAAGAAGGTGAGAGGGAGAAGAGAGGTACATATTGAGCTTGTATGATTAGACAAAAAATGTAAATAAATAAATAAATAAATGAGTTGAGCCTTATTGCTAATTTGATCCTGACTCATTACAATACAGCATTTGTCTGATCTTGTAGTTTTGGTGCTCATTTTAGTAGCATGTTTAGCACCATTTTGATACTTTCAAATAGGCAGTAATTTTCTCTTTTTCTTCCTGCTTTTTAAACTCACAAATAAAGACCAACACTTTTCTAAAAATAAAGAAGATGGACTTCCTTTTATTTATTGTTGTGTTACAAGTGTGATTCAGTACAGGTAGTCAGGGCCAGAAGGAAACCAGCTTTCTAGATTCCCACTCAGGTGTGAGCCTAAGGTCCATGCAAATTCCCTTATTATTTGTAATTTTAGGGTCTTATATGACCTCTGTCAAAATGTATGCACTATTAAAATGTAATAGTTAGCTGCATAATGGATATTTAATTGAAATGCACACTACAGAGCTGGACAGATTGCTCAGTGGTTAAGGTACCTGCTCACCAACCTATTGAACTGAGTTTGAACCCCAGACATCCACATGGTGGAAGAGGAGAATTGGTTGTGATCTTCAACTGGATGCCATGGTATGTATGTATGCATCTTCTCCTCCCACTGATCTCTCTTTCCTTCTCTCTCTTTGTCTTAAATAAATAATAAAATTGTTAAAATATCTACTACAATGCAGGAAAGAATTCATCCAATTTTTCCTTTATCTGAATAGGCCTGACAATCAAAATTTGATTCCCAGGGACAGAATTGAATGAATTTAAATAAAATGACATATATAACTAGATCAATAAGTAATACCAACTTCAGAAATGGAAGACAGTTTATGAAACATGCTTCAGACAAAGAGAAAGAATTAAAAACACAACTGCAAACAGTGGCATACATTGCAATTGAGAAAATTGAACAACCACAGTAGTTGGGTGGAAGTAAAAGACTGATACTTAAGATAATGGAAATTAAAGGATAAATCACTAGTCTAATAAAGCGTGGATGTTTATTTTCACAAACTATCTGTGACTGCTGAGCTGACTCAGCAATAAGGTTGTTGCCATGTAAGTAAAAGGAACTAAAGTTCCAATTCTCAGATCCTGCATAAAATACTGAGGGGAGGGTGAGCAGAGAGGTCGGGGGGAGGAGAAGGGAGGGAGGGAACCAGTGCACCTATTAAGTTTGTATGAGCGGAGACAATAAAAAATGTTAAAAACAAAACAAAACAAAACAAAATACTGAGTAGCTGTGACAAATCATCTTTAATTTCAGCTTCAGAAGACAGACTAGAGATCTTCAGAGTTGATCTGACCAGCCAGAAATTCGCTATGTATTGTTCTGCTTTTGGTTTAATGGGTAGATACCCTCTTTTAAGTAAAAAGGTGGAAGAGCTATCAAGAGTGATTCCTGATATCAACCTTGGGTCTGTCCATGTATGGACACACTGGTGTATATGCACCTTTAAACATAGTGCACCTCCACACTCACAAACACATGCACATATGCCTATAGGCTACACACAAAAAATGACAAAATGAAGAGCAAGGAAAAAACCTCCAAATACTATGTGTTAAATTATTTATATTACGTTTGTCAAAATCATTTCCTATTTCAATTATTTGATGTGTTTCTGAACATATAAGAAATTATTGGTCTTAAAACATAACTCAGTTCTTTGATAGTAAGTGTGAGATCTTATATTTAATAGTTATCAACACAAAACAAATAAACTTCCTTTATGTTTAAAAAGGAAGTGATAAAGTATGTAAAGGAGATTGATCTGAATGTTGAACATGAAGCTAAACTAAGTCAATAGTGGATTTATTATGAACCTTAGTTTGAAATTATGACTTTGACACTGATAAAAGAATAAGAGAGAAATGTGCCAGTGAATATGGTAGAGAATTTAGCTTACAACATCCATTGGGTGGGTAAAAGAGCTTGCCACACAAGCATGACCATCTAAGTTTGATTCCCTGGAACCCATGTGAAATGGAAGGAGAAAACTGATCCCACCAACTGTCCTCTGACCTTCGCACATGCACAGTGGCATGCACCCCCTGCATCATGTACATGCATACACACACACACATACACACACACACACTTTTTTTTTAGAAACCTGCTTCTTTGTATGCTAATTAATACTAAATAAACATAAATATGTATCCTATTTTATAGTCATGAGATTTGTCGTATTACTACTCTAGAGTAATAATTTTAGTGCAGGACTAGCTAAAGAAATGGTGGTCCATCTTTCCAATACATTTTGAATCTTTGATAAGAATAATACATCAGTCAAAAACCTAGTGTATTGGCAAATGCCTGAATATCAATCAGGAAGTTGAAACAGAAGGGACACACACACACACACACACACACACACACACACACACACACACACACACACACATACATTCATAAAGTTAAAAGTCCAATTAAATTACAAAGTAGACTAAGCTTTATATAACAATACTTCAGCCAGTAGATAAGTAAGTAATTGGGTGCAAGCCAGCTCATGGAAGTCTGTAAGTGCAGAGTGATGAAGAGTCAGAGAACACCTCTAGCCAACAATTTGTACTGATGTGAATTTCTGGATGAGAGAGAGAGAGCGCTATAATTACAAGGGGATGCTGACCTCATTAGAAACACAAGGGCCTTCAAAATACAGAATTTACCTTCACAAACTCGATCTTTTCAAAGTTGCTATCTATTACTATTTTAGAGGTAAATTCCAGCACCCAATGTCTTTCTTCTTGATCTTACTTTATCAGCTGTAACTGGAACACAGTCTTTTTCTTTGGGTGCCACCAGTCTGTAAGATATATTTCAGGGGAGCACGTTTAGAATCTCGAGCGGTCTTCAATGACATATAAGTGAGGAGAATCAGGACATTTGTTAAACAGTCCTCTGTCTTGGTGTCTGAATTCTCATGGCTCCTTGTTAAGTTAATAGCTGTGTTTTCTTTCCTTTGTGAATAGATGATTTCCCTTGGGGTATAAGCAGATAATGGAGTAGAAATCATTTGGCCAGTTTGTGTCTGTGAACTCTACAGCAGGAAATAATGAATTTATACACTACAAATAAAATATTTTTACTATCATGTTTCATGCAAAAGCCACAATTATTTTGCTATAGAAAATTTAATTTCTTCAAGAAACAAATCTCAGAAAACATCGCTCTGTGATCTGCCCTTTTTTTCAATTATTTCTTATTATTTATTACTTATTCAATTGTGCATATATGCATGTATGTGCATGTGTTTGTAGGTGTGTGTGTTTGTAGAACCACGGACGAATTCAGGAACCCCCATGGACCGCCTCCATCTCCTGTTTATTCTGCCCCGGGATTCACAAGCTCTGCCCTACCAAAAACACAGGCCGCCCCCACTTCCGCCCGGCATCTATACGTGGGGTCTAGGATCCCAATTCAGGACCTTCTGCATGCAAGGCAGAGGCTTTAACCCCTGAGCCACCTCTCCAGCCCCTATCTGCCCTATTTTTTTTAACATTTTTTTATTATTATTTCCGTTCATACAAACTTAATAAGTACACCGGTTCCCTCCCTCCCTCTTTCTCCCCCCTTCTTTCCCTCCCCTCATCCCTCCCGCCTCATCCCCCAGTGCCCCCCCATTCTCCCGGAGAATCCTTTAATGTGCATGCCAGACTCTCCTCTGGGCCCTCCTCTCTGATGACTTACAAGGACCCAGTGGCATTTCCCTGAACCCTTTCCTGTGTTCCCCTTAAGCATAGGTACACTACTATGGCTGTCAATTCCTTGCCTCCAAGGATCTTGGTGCCTTTAGCAAATGCTAGACTTTGTGGGGTCAATAGTCAATGTCCCACACACCATTGACCCACAAAGTTTATCTGCCCTATTTTTATCTTTCCTTTTTTTAAAAAAAAAAAAAAAAGATTTTTTGCTCCACATGCTTAGGCATCAGGGAAATACAAATCAAAACCTCCCTGAGATATCATTTCACCCCAGTCAGGATGGCAAAAATACACAATACAAACAATACCAAATGCTGAATAGGCTATGGAGAGAAGGGAACTCTCCTATGTTGCTGGTGGGAATGCAGGCTCATACAACCACTATGGCAAGCCGTCTGGTAATTCTTAAAAAAGTTAAATATTGAAATGCTATATGACCCTGCTATTCCACTTTTGGGAATAACCCCCCATACAGGGAAAATTCACCTTGGTAGCATAAGTACGACCATGTTCATACCAGCACTGTTTACAATAGTAAAGTCATGGAATCAACCCAAATGTCCAACAGTTGACCAGTGGAAAAGGAAAATGTGGTACATTTATACAATGGAATACTACTCAGCCATCAAGAAAAGATGAATTAATGAAATTTGCCAGGAAATGGATGGAATTAGAAACAATTATATTGAGTGAAGTATCCCAGACACAGAAAATTAAGTGCCGTATGTACTCTCTAATAAATGGATCCTAGTACCAAACCCACTTAGAGACACACTCAAGGATAAATCTCTGTAATACTTACAGTAATTGCAAAGATTATAAACAGAAGGGTAGGGGAAGGAGGACCCTGCCAGAAACAAGGAGAGAGAGTATCATGCTACAGCAGAGAAAATAAGCCACCATCAAGGACTGAAAGTAAGTAAGGAGACATCTGATGAAGCTCACAGACTTTCCTTCCTGGTCACTTGCACCTGATGGGGTATGATCTCACCAGAAAGGGGAGGCATACAGTCTGGCAGATAGAAGGTAACCTTTTGCAAATGGGAGACTGACCTCCCTGCCTCACCATGGTCTCCTACTCTACCTTTAAATCTACTCTTATAATAAAACTCTATTTTAACAGCTTTTTATTTCTGGCCAGGGGGTGACATTCAATACCTGTGGGAACCGGTTCCCACACACGCACTCATTCTCTCACTCACACACACACAGCTGCTGGCTGTGATGAAAACAGGTTCCAGTCATCCCTACCTCTGCCTCTACCCCCAGAGACTCACCATAGGATAGGGAGATTGTCAGAAGCAGATCTCTCTTTATTGGGAGGAGAAAAAGGAACTTTTATAGACAAAGGACACCAAGGTGTGAAACAGGCATCCAATTGTATCACAAGGTCAAGACATCCTACAAGTGCTAATGGTCAAGTTCAATGTCACTCAGCACAGGGGGCAAATAGATACCTGAAAGCCAATTACGGCTCTCTGTGAAGTGATCAGGTTATGCCCAAGACCTTTGCCCTCAGCGCCATCTTTAGTCCCATGTGCTGGGCCATGCCCTGGGGCAAATCCTGGGCGGGCCCAACATCTCCCCCTTTTGTTTTTGTATGAGCTGGTCCAGGAGGCTACCTGCGACCAAGCAGACCAAATGGTCTTGAGTGACTGTGCCTGTCTTAGGCGTGAAAAAACCTCCCACCATGGTCTGGGATCTTGTAGTCTCCAGGTATAATACTACAAGTCCTGTCTTAGGTTGATCCATGGCTGGGTTTCCACTTGCCTGTCTCTGGCTACCAGTCCTCTGTATGAGGTTGGCTTTACCAACCTTGGGGGTTTGAGCCATATTTAAATGCCTGTTTTGCACATTGGACATGTACTGCACTTGACAAGTTAGCTAGACCGGAGGGATTTTTTCATTAGACAGGCTTCATGCATATGGCAGAGAAGACAGGTTGGCATCAGCACCAGGCATGGCAGCAGGTGATTTTTCAGGGGCGTGGCAGGGATGTTCAAGGGCCATAGGTGCCTGTAGTGTGGTCTCAAATGGAGCGCTGCTGAAAGATATGCTGAGAAAACACTTAAGCGATATAGTTATTAAAGGAACAATTTTTCTAGATGTTAGGTCAAACCTAGATTGACTCCATCCAGGAAAGGTGTCAATCAGGCCTATAAGGATCACAGTTAACATCTTCCTTGAGCACATCGTGGATAGTTTCTGAAAGAGAAAAGCAAAGAAAGCTGCCCCAAGGGCTTTTTGTCCCTTGGTTTGGCTTGTTAGTCTGGGGATGATTCTTTTGGGTCTCCTTCATGAGGATCCTCCTGTGGATAGAATTTAAGATTCCTTGCCGGAATCCAAATCAGGGAAGACTCCCCAATTGGGAAGACACATCCAAATCCTCTTCCCATAGTGATCAAGGAATCAGGTCCCCTCCATTGCCTAGTTAGGGGGTCCTTCCAATGCACCTTAACAGAAGGTTTGGTGGATAGGCTTCCCCAGTGTTTTTGGAATCTCGATTCAAGTTGTCCTTTTTGAAAATTTAAGATGTTGATGGTAAATAATGCCAGACCCAGCTGTTGGTGCAGACTTACTCCCCCTTTTTGTTTTTGTAATTGGGCCTTTAAAAATTGGTGATTTCTTTCAGCAATGGCTTGTCCTCCAAATTGAATTTTGATCTACAGTCTCTTCTCCAATGAGGTCCTCTGCGGCACCTAGGGCATGAAGTTGTAGGGTGCTTAGCCCCTCCTACTTCCCTGGGCTTCCCTTCCTCGCCCTGGGGACACTCCCTCCTGAAATGCCCCACCTGGCCACAAGGAAAACAAACTCCATTGTTTCCCCTCCCCTCTTGGCCCTGCAGGCTCAGTGTTGGCCAGTGCCTTTGTCTGTGTCTCTAGGGCCTCAGCGAGTGTCTGACTCTGGTGTTTTTGAGTCCCCACATCCTGTGAAGCAATAATCCAGGTGCCCATGGATCTCTCCTTAAGACCTGTACACGTTATTTTGTGGTCCCCATTCATTCTTTCCCATACCAGCAATTTAGCATATTGTTCCCTTAGGGAGCCTGTCTATACATGTTAGTATGTCCTTCCCTGCCAAGTCAAATTATGAACTGTAATGGAAAATATAAACCAAAATCAAGCTCACTTTTTCCCTTAAATTGTTTGGCTATGTAATGACAATATTAGCAACATGGAGACAAATTGAAAAGGATGTAAATTTTTTGTTCTGTGTTTCATTCAAACTTTTTTGTATTCTGTCATTATTTAACTGTCATATTTGTCTTAATGGCAGTTTTGATTACTAATATAGTCTCATAAAAATCATTTCAAACTTAATGAACTCAATATATCTGCTATTTATTTATTCCTGATACTCAGCAATTTGACCAAAATTCTTTCACTCATATTTCCATGCCTTCAAATATTTGAAAAATAGTTCATGAATGAATTTGTAGCGAACATTATCTTGCAACAATTATGTATATAAAATGAATACTGTTACTTTTGACTCTAGCATGGTTTATTGGATAAGCTTTGCAAGTATCTAGTTATGATTGGGCAGGGAACTGATATTAGTTGTTTTCCCTTAATGATAACCTTGGACCTGGAAACTCTCCAAAGTAATAGATCTTAAGTTTTCTCAAATGCTTTTTATGTATGGTGTTTCTGAATATGATTCCATCGTCTCAGTTGATTTT
Source organism: Typhlomys cinereus (assembly GCA_023101885.1). Classification (NCBI taxonomy): domain Eukaryota; kingdom Metazoa; phylum Chordata; class Mammalia; order Rodentia; family Platacanthomyidae; genus Typhlomys; species Typhlomys cinereus. The sequence continues at coordinate 69,650 of JALPQD010001129.1, read as the reverse complement.
TATGATGAATTTGATTCTTATGCTGGCTTCCCATCCCCAAATTTATACCATTTGTTAATATTGTATTATTGTATTGTGGATATGAGTACATTTTATTATTCTTCCTCCTCGACCTCTGTGTCTGCATTCAGTTTTATGGCGAATTGCAAAGATTGTCTTTTGTGTCATAGCAGACACTTTGGTTAGAAATATCAATTATGCTTTAGTATGACAAATGTTCAGAACCTATTATATGACAGAACCTATTATATGATAAGACAAAGTTGTTGCCATCTCAAACCTATAATGGGATGAGAATTTTAAAATACAATGGGATGCCAATGAAAATTACAGAAACACAGTACTGTGTGTCACATAGTTTGACTCTACTGTCATTTACCAATATTACTTATGACTTTGGTCTCTCAAAAAAAAAAACTCTAAAACAAGATGCACACCTGTTTGATGTATTCTCAGATTCCATTATTTCTTCTGACCTTGCTGATCAACAATGACCCACCCGGCTTTTCTTTGCTCAAATATTTTATTCTTAAAGAGTCTTCATTCATATTTATGGATTAGAGTAACAGTGATTTGTTCCTGTTTCGAACAAATTTTCATTCAGCATGTATTACCAATCATGACTAATTTCTTTTTTATAATATTATTTTAAATTTTTTTGAACATTTGTGTGTGTGTGTGTGTGTGTGTGTGTGTGTGTGTGTGTGTACAAAAGGGTACTACTTGAGTGTATGTGCCTGTGGACGCTCAAAGGCAATATCAGGAATCATCCTGGATTGCTCTAACTCCTTATTGCTTTGCTCTGGAGTGTCCTAGACTCCACCTTCAAGGACCAGAATTGCAGGCTGGCACCATATCCACTCAGTATTTTTACATTAGATCTGGGGATCTGAACTCAGGTCTTTTGTTTGTGAGGCAGAGCCTTTAACCCTGACCTATCTTCCCAGTCATAAACATTTGTTTTTCTTTAATAAATTTTTATTATCTCTCTATCATCTATCTATCTATCTATCTATCTATCTATCTATCTATCATCTACCTACCTACCTACCTACATACCTATTTAGTGTGTGTGGGGGGGAGGTGTGCGCACACGTGCGTGCTTCTGTATATCATAGGGTACTTTGTGTTCCTTTGAGTATCATCCTGGATTGCTCTTACCTATATTGTTTTGCTCTGGGGTTTCCCAAGGCTTTGCCTACCGGGCTGGAAGTGCAGGTCACTGCTATTTCTGCTTAGTGTTTTTATGTGGGACCTGGAATCTGAACTCAGGACTTTCTGCTTGCAAAACAGAGTCTTGACTCCTTATCCATCTCTCAAACCCAAACATTGTTTTTTAAATCATAAGTGTGCCTATGACTTTTCTCATTCAAGAACACACCTTTTGGGGCTAGTATGCTGATGCAGTTGATAAGGTAAGTTGCAAACCCAGTGTACCAAATTCAGACTCTGGAACTGTACATGGCAGAAGGTGAGAACTGTCTTTTAAAAGTTGTCCACTGATATTTACCTATGTTTTTCACTCTGTTTTTCTACCTAACAAATAAGATATTAAAGTGGAACTAAAAATGAACACAGATTTCAGATCACACCTCTGCAGTATACTTTAGGAGAGTAACGTATTCAAATAATTTTGATACAAGAAATATTTAATATTGATACCATTAATATTAACGATCCTTTCACTTTTGAGTACCAGATATTTTTAATCCTAAGAAAGATAATGAGCCCTCTGCACCGAACCCCGACCAGCGCCCAGGTGAGAGAGAGCCCCTCCCAGCCCAGCCCCCCAACCCGGAGCCGAGCCACCGGGCCAGCAGCACCCACACGTGCAGCCGCCGGCTTAGCCTCCGGGGCCGCCCCGGACACCAGCCCCTCGTGCCCTCCCGCCCCCGTGCCTCTCCACCCCCCCAGGTCGCAGGTAAAGAATTCTGCCATCAACATCAGAACCTCTGCCTCTCTGGCCCACCGGGGACCTACGCACGTGGTCCACGGAAGACACACTGCTACTCAGAATTCAATAGAGTCCAAAGGAGACTCAAGCAAAACTCTAAGGAACAAAGAGAACACAGGCCATACATCTGGACTTCACTACAATCATTGTATCACATGCGAGACTCTTCACATCCAGCCCAAAGATAAGTAAACTTTTTTTTTCTTTTCTCTCACCTTATTAATCCTTTCTAGTATCAATGTTGTAGGTCAGCTTCCTCATACAGCCACCCCAAAAACATACAACTCCAGGGAGTACACCACCCACCCTCACATTTCACCAAGACACTAGATCGTAAAAGTGCATTACCATACTTATATTCATCCCCTGGTTACTTAACTGAAGTACTAACATCCTAGTAGTCTCATCTAGGATATAACAATACCAATACACAAACATACCCAATCCAAGGCAAGCACTAGTAACAACTGGCAAGCGTAACAATACCAACTACGTTGATTCAGTGAAAAACACACAGAAACTGAAAGGTCCTAAAAAACAAAACAACAATGTACAAGTCAAAGTGCAGATCCACGAGAAACAAAACCCAAGAAGAACAATCTCCCACCAAAAGAATCAATCCCATAACGATGGATTGCGACCAGAACAAATCCATAGAAAATAGCCATGAAAGCCAGACCCAACATAACAACTTTCAGAGTATGATCATTACCATGATTAATACTATGAAAGAGGAAATCCGAGAAGAGTTAAATAACCGTGTCAACCACGTTGAACAGGAACACAACAGGAACATGGAGGAGTTGAGAAAAACAGTTCAAGAAACAAAAATAGGTATAGAGCAGGTAAAACAGTCTCAGGCAGAGTTTAAAATTGAACTAAGAGATAAGTTATCTTCAACCCAAAACTCAACAGAGAGTCTTATCAGCAGAACAAATGAGGCAGAAAATAGAATCTCAGATCTTGAAGACAAAGAAGGAGAATTAACCAGCTCAATAGAAAAGATTGTTAAGGCCAAAAAGATACTGGAGAGGAGCATTCAAGAAATATGGGACACCCTGAAGAAGCCTAACATGCGCATTCATGGAATACCAGAACAAGAATCCCAAAATACCACACCTGAGGAAATATTTCAATTCATCATAAATGAAAACTTCCCACAACTAAAGAATGAGAGGCCTATCCAAATACAAGAGGCATTTCACACTCCAAACAGATATGACCAAAATAGAAAATCGCCATGGCAAATAATAGTCAAAACACTCCACATTCAAGACAAAAAAAGGTGCTGAGAGCTTCAAGAGAAAAAAAGCAACTCACTTTTAAAGGTAAACTATTAGAATAACAAATGACTACTCAATGGAAACAGTAAAAGCAAGAAGAGCTTGGAGAGACATACTTCAAGTATTAAATGAACAAAAATGCCAACCCAGACTGATATACCCGGCAAAACTATCTGTCATGATTGAGGGAGAAAGAAAAGTTTTCCAGCAAAAAGACAACTTGAAGGGATACATATCTACCAAACCAGGCCTTCAAAAAATCCTAGAACTGATACTCAAGCTTGAAGAAAAGAACAAGTGTATCCAGGACAGAAGGGAAGTATAATACCACCAAAATATAAATATCAAACAACATGCTTACAAAATCTACTAAACATAAAAAATGTCCGGAATTAAAAATAATTTCTCCATTATAACATTAAATGTCAACGGCATTAACTCACCGATTAAGAGACATAGATTACAAACTTGGGTTAAAAACCACAATCCAGCAATCTGCTGCCTTCAGGAAACTCATCTCACTACAAAAGATAGGCACATCCTAAGAATGAAAGGCTGGTCCAAAATCTTACAAGCTAATGGAATGAGGAAACAAGCAGGGGTAGCAATTATGCTTTCAGACAAAGTGGACTTCAAACCAAAGAAAATCATAAGAGACACAGATGGATAATACATTTTAGTCACAGGTACAATTCACCAGGAAGACTTCACAATACTGAATATATATGCACCCAGTATGGGCCCCTCCACATTCATTAAGAAAACCCTACAGCGCTTAAAGCAAGAAATCAACCCCCAAATGATAATTCTTGGGGATTTCAACACCGCCCTCTCAACATGGGATAGATCAACAGATCAAAAGCTTAACAGAGACACTTTGGAGCTTAACCAAACCCTTACTGAAATGGACCTAACAGATCTCTATCGAACTTTTCACCCACGCACCAAAGAATACACATTTTTCTCAGCAGCACACGGAACTTTCTCCAAAATAGATCACATATTGGGCCACAAAATGAATCTACACAAATTAAAAAAGTCGAAATTCTAGCCTGTGCCCTGTCAGACCACCACGGCCTAAAGCTGCACATCCACAACAACACAACAAACAAGAGAAAATACACTAACTCCTGGAAACTTAACAATATGATGCTGAATGAGAACTGGATTCAGGAAGAAATTAAAAAGGAAATTCAAGATTTCCTGAAAGTGAACGAAAATAAAAATACAACTTACCAAAATCTCTGGGACACAATGAAAGCTGTTCTAAGAGGTATGTTCATAGCTCTTAATGCCTACATCAGAAAAATGGAAACATCAGAAATAAATAATTTAACGATGCAGCTTAAGGCTTTAGAGAAACTTGAGCAATCTGATCCCAAAAGTAGTAGAAGAGAGGAGATTAGCAAAATAAGGAGAGAAATATCTGAAATCGAGACTAAGAAAATGATAGGAAAAATCAACCAGTCAAAAAGCTGGTTCTTTGAAAAAATCAATAAGATTGATACACCCCTAGCTAATTTACCAAAAGCAAGAGAGAGAAAACCCAAATTAACAAAATTAGAAATGAACATGGAGTTATCACTACGGATACCCAACAAATCCAGAGAATTATAACATCATATTACAAAACCTTGTACTCTGTGAAGTTTGACAACACAAAAGAGATGGATGAATTTCTAAGTAAACACAACCTACCTAAATTGAATCAGGAAGTTGTGAATTATTTAAATACTCCTATAACATACAAGGAAATATGAAGAAGTAATCTCGAATCTTCCCACCAAAAAATGTCCTGGGCCAGATGGATTCAGCACAGAATTCTACCAGACATTTAAGGAGTTAATAACAACAATACTCCTTAAACTGTTCCATCAAATAGCAAAGGAAGGAACACTACCAAATTCCTTCTATGAAGCTAATATCGTCTTAATCCCAAAACCTAATAAAGATTCACTTAAAAAAGAAAACTATAGGCCGATCTCCCTGATGAACACAGACGCAAAGATTCTCAACAAAGTCTTAGCAAATAGGATTCAAAAACATATTAAAAAGATCATTCATGGGGACCAAGTAGGCTTCATCCCCGGCACACAAGGTTGGTTCAACATACACAAATCAATAAATGTAATTCATCATGTAAACCAGTCCAAAGTCCAAGACCACATGATACTCTCGATAGATGAAGAAAAAGCTTTTGACAAGATCCAACAGCCTTTTATGATCAAAACGCTAGAGAGAGTGGGAATGGAAGGAACCTTAATCAATATAATAAAAGCTATATACAACAAGCCCACAGCAAGGATTATGCTCAATGCGGAACAATTGGAATCATTCCCACTTCGATCAGGAACTAGACAAGACTGTCCACTCTCACCACTTCTATTCAATATTGTACTTGAAGTCTTAGCTGAAGCCATAAGACAAGAAAGGGATATAAGAAGGATTCAGATCGGCAAGGAAGAAGTCAAACTATCCCTATTTGCAGATGACATGATCTTATACCTGAGGGATCCCAAAAACTCCACCAGGAAGCTCCTGGAACTAATTGAGAAGTTCAGCAGGGTGGCAGGATACAAAATAAATGTGCAAAAATCAGAGGCCTTCCTATATGCCCAGAATGAAAGAAGTGAAAAAGCCTTGAGAGAAACCATACCATTTACTATAACCCCTAAAAAAATGAAATACCTTGGTATAAACCTAACTAAGGAGGTAAAAGACCTTTACAATGAAAAATTTAAAACCCTAAAGAAAGAAATTGCAGAAGACACCAGAAGGTGGAAAGACCTCCCATGTTCCTGGATTGGCAGAATCAACATTGTAAAAATGACCATCCTACCAAAGGCAATATACAGACTCAATGCTATACCAATCAAAATCCCAAAGCAATTCTTCAAAGAAGTTGACCAAACAATCTCAAAGTTCATATGGAGGCACAAAAGACCCAGGATAGCAAAAACAATCCTGAGTAACAAAAACACAGCTGGAGGTATTACCATACCAAACCTAAGTCTATACTACAAATCCATAGTTATAAAGACAGCCTGGTAGTGGCTCCAAAATAGACACACAGATCAATGGATAAGGATTGAAGACCCAGATATAAGCCCACAAAGTTACAGCCATTTGGTCTTTGACAAAGGGGCCCAAAGAATCCAATGGAAAAAGAACAGCATCTTCAACAAATGGTGTTGGCAAAACTGGATCTCCACATGCAGAAGATTAAAGCTGGACTCGTACTTGTCACCATGTACAAGACTTAATTCCAAATGGATCAAGGACCTTGATATCAGGCCAGAGACTTTAAAAACCATAGTTGAAAAGATACGGAACTCCCTCGAGCTGATTGGGCTAGGTCAACACTTCCTAAACAGACATCCAATGGCACAGTCACTGCTACCAACTCTCAACAGTTGGGATCTTGTGAAATTAAAGAGCTTCTGTTCAGATAAAGAGATTGTCACACGAGCTCAAAGGCAACCCACAGAATGGGAGAAAAATCTTCACTAACCACATATCTGACAGAGCTCTACTGTCCAGAGTGCACAAAGAACTTAGAAAACTAAACTCCAAGGAAAACACTGGCCCAATTAAAAAATGGGCCCTGGAACTTCAAAGAAACTTTACCAGGGATGAAATTAAAATGTCTAACAATTATCTTAAAAAATGCTCCACTTCCTTCGCCATCAGGGAAATGCAAATCAAAACTTCCCTGAGATATCATCTCACCCCTGTCAGGATGGCAAAAATCCACAATACAAACTACGACAAATGCTGGAGAGGATGTGGAGAGAGGGGAACTCTCCTACATTGTTGGTGGGAATGCAGGCTCATACAGCCACTCTGGCGAGCCGTCTGGAGATTCTTAAAGAAATTAAAGATTGAAATGCCATATGACCCTGCTATCCCATTTTTGGGAATAACCCCCCATGCAGCAGAAGTTCGCCTTGATAGCACAAGCTCTACCATGTTCATAGCAGCACTGTTTACAATAGCAAAGTCATGGAATCAACCTAAATGTCCCACAGTTGACGAGTGGATAAGGAAACTGTGGTACATCTATACAATGGAGTACTACTCAGCCATCAAAATGATGAATTACTGGAATTTGCTGGGAAATGGATGTCATTAGAAAGAATTATATTAAGTGAAGTATCCCAAACCCAGAAAATTAAGCGCCGTATGTACTCCCTAATAGGTGGCTCCTAGTACCAAACTCACCCAGCCCACATTGAGACACTCAAAAATAAATCTATGTAACACAGTAATTGCAAGGATTATGAATAAGAGAGATGGGTTAGGAGGGCCACACCAGAAACAAGGAGAGAAGGGACCATGTTACAGCAGAGAAAATAGGCCTCCATCAAGGTCTGCAAGTAAGTAATGGGAAACCTGGTTAAGTTCACAGACATTCTTTCCTGATCTCACCAGAAGGGGAGGGCATATAGTCTAGCAGATAAAAAGTAATCATTTTGCAAATGGGTGATGGACCCCTCCCTCAGTGAGGTTTCCTACTCTTATTACATCTACCCTTGAATGTGCTATTACAACAAGACTCCAGTTTAACAGCTTTTTGTCTCTGGCCAGGGGGTGACATACAGTGCCCAGCAGAATGGAGTGAAGGGAATTGCAGGAGCAGCAAAACTGCAAAAGAAAATCAACAAACCACAATCCAGAACTTCAGAGACTCTATATCAATCACATAGAACTAGGCCAGCCTAATCTCTCCCCATCCTGGAGCTCAGGGACATTTGCGGAAGAGGGGGCGGTAAGATTGTAAGAGCAATAGGATGGGAGGAGCAACGATTTGCAAGATTCTCAACAATAGTTGGGGCCAAAGCAATCATAATGGGACTTTGCATGCCCTGCACAATGTCCAGCGCTCTGTTGCCCTCATAAAGTCTAGGATCTGTTAAGGGCACCGAGACCCCTGGAGGCAAGGGATTGACAGCCATAGTAGTGATCTTATGCTTAAGGGGAACAAGAGAAAGGACTTATGGAAATGCCACTGGGTCCTTATATGTCATTGGAGAGGAGGACCCAGTGAAGTTAGGTGTACACAATAAAGGACTCTCTGGGAATTGGGGGGGAGGCACTGGGGGAAGGGGAGGGGGAGGAAGGGGTTCGGGAGGAGGAGGTGGGAGGGAGGGAACTGGTATAAAATTTTAAAATGTATAATTAAATTAAAAAAAAAAGAATACAATGTCTTAGGGTTCAAACTGCCCCACCCACAAATTAGAGATATAGACACCAACATATCTACAGAAGAAACAGAAGAGAGCATTTCCCAGTTAAAGGAAGCACTCATACTTGCTGTTCTTATTTCTATGTCAGTACTTAATATTCCACTTAAGAATAAGACACAATATATTTATCACTTTTAAAATAAAACTGAATAAAAAAATAGTAGAAAAAAGGAAATGAAGATACTATAAAGCAAATATAAAAATATATTAATTTTACCCATGGATCCTAAGGAGGAAACATAGGCTGACTAATATAAATTCTTTTTTTAAATAATTTATTAATTTTTTTCACTCATACAAATCTAATAGGTAACCCGGTCCCTGCCCTCCCTCCACTCCTCCCTGGATCCCATTGCTTCCTCCCCCCTTTTCCCCTTCCTTTCTCCCCTTTCTCCCAGTGTCATAAATTTTAAAAGAAAAAAAAACTAGTAAATGAGTGAAAACAGACAAATTTAAATTTACAACTTAAAGACAGTGTGTATGAAATATACTTGCAGATAGAAATGACCTTCCAGTGCATGAAGAGGTTACTGTCACTGGCTAGAACAAATATTATATAAGATGAACTTTCTTCATCTGAGACAGACATTAAAAGCAATAACTGAAATTTTAATAGAGGGTTCATTGTACATTCCTCTATTTCTTTTATCAGAATGTACACCAGTTTCATAGGAACAATCAACCATACAGTTGTGTCATGGTTCCACTTGCTGGGACTCTCAGAAAATTCAGAAATGTAGTACATCTTCCTTGGACTGTTCCTGTCCATGTACCTGGTCACAGTCCTTGGGAATCTGCTCATCATTCTAGCTGTCAGCTCTGCCTCCCACCTCCACACCCCCATGTACTTCTTCCTCTGCAACCTGTCCTTTGTGGACATCTCCTACCTACAGTGCCTCACTCAGGTGTATTTTTCTATTACTTTCCTTGGAATGGATCATTTTCTATGTGATGGCCTATGATTGTTTTGTGGCCATCTGCCATTCCCTGAACTATTTGGTCATCATGAATTCTCAGGTGTGTGGTCTCCTGGTTCTGGTGCCTTGGCTCCTCATGTCCTTGGTCTCATTGATTCATATTCTCCTGCTAAAGACACTTACCTTCTAATTGGGCACTGAAATTCCACATTTCTTCTGTGAACTGACTCTACTGCTCAAGGTGGCCTACTCTGATACCTCAGTCAACACCATCTATCTATATGCCACATCTGCAATATTAGGTGGGGTTCCTATCACTGGGATCCTGTTGTCTTACTCTAAGATAATCTCTACTTTAATGAAGATGTCCTCTGTTGGGAAAAAGTACAAAGCCTTTTCCACCTCTCATCTGGGTATGGTCACCTTGTTCTATGGAACAGGATTTGGAGTTTATGTCAGTTCTACTGTGAAATTGTCTTCACAGAGTAACATGGTTGCTTCTGTGATTTATGCTGTGGTCACCCCCATGATGAACCCCTTCATCTACAGTCTGAAGAACAAGGATGTGAAGTGAGCCTTGGTACACCTCATTTGCAGAGCAGCCTTTCATGTCTGACGTATTGTAGACATTAGAACTTATGGTATGTATGCTGTTTCTTTCATGTAAATATGATTTTCAATATTGTGAAATTTTACATTCTTGAAGAAGCTATTTCCTTTCTCACAATATATATTATGCTGCTGTGGTTTTTAATGTTATTTTTATTTTATTTTTATTTTATTACTGCCAAAATAATATCTGATAATTTCTCTTCTTCTGTATACATGCAACATACAGTCTTAAGTTTAGTCAGTTTTCTGTAGACGTGAGAATTGGTTTTTTTAAACATTTTTTATTATTATTTCCGCTCATACAAACAATAGGTACACTGGTTCATTCCCTCCCTCTTCCTCCCCCCAACTGCCCTGCTCCCCCTCCCCTCACCCCTCCCTCCCCATCCCCCAGTGCCTCCCCCGCCAATCCCTGGAGAATCCTTTAATGTGCATGCCTGACTCTCCTCTGGGCCCTCCTTTCCAATGATGTACAAGAACCCAGTGGCATTTCCCTGAACCCTTTCCTGTGTTTCCCTTAAGCATAGGAACACTACTGTGGCTGTCAATCCCTTGTCTCCAAGGACCTTGGTGCCTTTAGCAGATGCTAGACTTTGTGAGGTCAATAGTGTGTTGGACAGTGCGCAGGGCATGCAAAGTCCAATTATGATTGCTTTGGCCCTAACTTATGTGGAGTAGCTTGCATATCATTGCTCCTCCCATTCTTGTGCTCTTACAATCTTACTGCCCTCTCTTCCCCAAATGTCCCTGAGCTTCAGGATGGGGAGAGATTAGGCTGGCCTAGTTCTAGGTGGGTGATACAGAGTCCCTGAAGTTCTGGATTATGGTTTGTTGATTTTCTTTTGCAGTTTTGCTGCTCCTGCAATGCCCTTCACTCCATCCTGATGGGTATTGTATGTCACCCCCTGGACAGAGATAAAAAGTTGTTAAACCAAAGTCTTATTATAAGAGTATATTCAAAAGTAGATGTAATAAAAGTAGGAAACCGCAGTGAGGGAGGGGTCAATCACCCATTTGAAAAATGGTTACTTTTTATCTGCCAGACTATATGCCCTCCCCTTCTGGTGAGATCATACCCCCTCAGTTGTAAATGATCAGGAACGACAGTCTGTGAACTTAACCAGATGTCTCATTACTTATTTGCAGTCCTTGATGGAGGCCTATTTTCTCCTCTGCAACATAGTCTCCTCTCTCCTTGTTTCTTTTTTTTTAATTTTTTAATATCTTTATTATTATTTCCGCTCATACAAACTTAATAGGTACACCAGTTTCATCCCCCTCCTCCTCCCCCAAAACCCCCTGCTCCCCTTCCCTACTTCCCCATCTCCCAGTGCCTCCCCCCAATTCCCAGAGAGTCCTTTATTGTGTATGCATAACTCTCCTCTTGGTCTTCCTCTCTGATGACGTACAAGGACTCAGTGGCATTTCCCTGAACCCTTTCTCGTGTTCCCCTTAAGCATAGGAACACTACTATGGCGGTCAATCCCTTGCCTCCAAGGATCTTGGTGCCTTTAGCCGATGCTAGACTTTGTGAGGTCAATAGTGTGTTGGACATTGCGCAGGGCATGCAAAGTCCTATTATGATTGCTTCAGCCCTAACTAGTGTAGAGAATCTTCAGATCATTGCTCCTCTCATCCTTTTGCTCTTATAGTCTTACATTTATTGATTTGCGTATGTTGAACCAACCTTGTGTGCCTGGGATAAAGCCTACTTGGTTCCTGTGAATGATCTTTTTGATATGTTTTTGAATCCGATTTGCTAAGACTTTGTTGAGAATCTTTGCATCTGTGTTCATCAGAGAGATCGGCCTATAGTTTTCTTTTTTAAGTGAATCTTTATTAGGTATTGGGATTAAGACGATATTAGCTTCATAGAAGGAATTGGGTAGTGTTCCTTCCTTTGCTATTTGATGGAACAGTTTAAGGAGTATTGGTGTTATTAACTACTTAAATGTCTGGTAGAATTCTGTGCTGAAACCATCTGGTCCAGGACATTTTTTGGTGGGGAGATTCGAGATTACTTCTTCAATTTCCATATATGTTATAGGGCTATTTAAGTAATTCACAACTTCCTGATTCAATTTAGGTAGGTTGTGTTTACTTAGAAATTCATCCATCTCTTTTGTGTTGTCAACCTTCACAGAGTATAAGTTTTTGAAATATGATGTTATAATTCTCTGGATTTCTTGGGTATCAGTAGTGATAACTCCATGTTCATTTCTAATTTTGTTAATTTGGGTTTTCTCTCTCCTGCTTTTGGTTAATTTAGCTAAGGGTGTATCAATCTCATTGATTTTTTCAAAGAACCAGCTTTTTGACTGGTTGATTTTTTTCTATCGTTTCTTAGTCTCAATTTCAGATATTTCTCCCCTTATTTTGCTAATCTCCTCTCTTCTACTACTTTTGGGATCAGATTGCTCAAGTTTCTCTAAAGCCTTATGCTGCATCGTTAAGTTATTTATTTCTGATATTTCCATTTTTTTGATGTAGGCATTAAGAGCTATGAACTTACCTCTTAGGACAGCTTTCATTGTGTCCCAGAGATTTTGGTAAGTTGTATTTTTATTTTCGTTCACTTTCAGGAAATCTTGAATTTCCTTTTTAATTTCTTCCTGAATCCAGTTCTCATTCAGCATCATATTGTTAAGTTTCCAGGAGTTAGTGTATTTTCTCTTGTTTGATGTGTTGTGGATGTCCAGCTTTAGGCCGTGGTGGTCTGATAGGGCACAGGTTAGAATTTCAATTTTTTGTATATGTGTAGATTCGTTTTGTGGCCCAATATATATCATCTATTTTGGAGAACGTTCCATGTGCTTCTGAGAAAAATGTGTATTCTTCATGCGTCGGTGAAAAGTTTGATAACGATCTGTAAAGTCCATTTCTTTCAGGGTTTGATTAAGTTCCAAAGTGTCTCTGTTAAGCTTTTGACCTGTTGATCGATCCCATGTTGAGAGGGCGGTGTTGAAATCCCCGAGAATTATCGTTTGGGGGTTGATTTCTTGCTTTAGGTGCTGTAGGGTTTTCTCAATGAATGTGGAGGGGCCCGTATTGGGTGCATAAATGTTCAGTATTGTGAAGTCTTCCTGGTGAATTGTACCTGTGACTAAAATGTAGTATCTATCTGTGTCTCTTATGATTTTATTTGGTTTGAAGTCCACTTTGTCTGAAAGCATAATTGCTACTCCTGCCTGTTTCCTCATTCCATTAGCTTGCAAGATTTTGGACCAGCCTTTCATTCTTAGGATGTGCCTATCTTTTGTAGTGAGATGAGTTTCCTGAAGGCAGCAGATTGTTGGATTGTGATTTTTAATCCAAGTTTGTAATCTATGTCTCTTAATCGGTGAGTTAATACCATTGACATTTAATGTTATAATGGAGAAATTATTTTTAATTCTGGACTTTTTTATGTTTAGTAGACTTTGTAAGCATGTTGTTTGATATTTATATTTTGGTGGTATTATACTACCTTTCTGTCCTCCTGGATACGCTTTTTCTTTTCTTCAAGCTTGAGTATCATTTCTAGCATTTTTTGAAGGCCTGGTTTGGTAGACATGTATCCCTTCAAGTTGTCTTTGTGCTGGAAAACTTTTCTTTCTCCCTCAATCATGACAGATAGTTTTGCCAGGTATATCAGTTTGGGTTGGCATTTTTGCTCATTTAATACTTGAAGTATGTCTCTCCAAGCTCTTCTTGCTTTTACTGTTTCCATTGAGTAGTCATTTGTTATTCTAATAGGTTTACCCTTAAAAGCGACTTGCTTTTTTTCTCTTGAAGCTCTCAGCACCTTTTCTTTGTCTTGAATGTGGAGTGTTTTGACTATTATTTGCCATGGTGATTTTCTATTTTGTTCATATCTGTTTGGAGTGCGAAATGCCTCTTGTATTTGGATAGGCTTCTCATTCTTTAGTTGTGGTAAGTTTTCATTTATGATGAATTGAAATATTTCCTCCAGTGTGGTATTTTGGGATTCTTGTTCTGGTATTCCATGAATGTGCATGTTAGGCTTCTTTAGGGTGTCCCATATCTCTTGAATGTTCCTCTCCAGTATCTTTTTGGCTTTAACAATCTCTTCCATTGAGCTGGTTAATTCTCCCACTTTGTCTTCAAGATCTGAAATTCTATTTTCTGCCTCATTTGTTCTGCTGATAAGACTCTCTGTTGAGTTTTGCGTTGAAGATAACTTGTCTTTTAGTTCAATTTTAAACTCTGCCTGAGACTGTTTTACCTGCTCTATACCTATTTTTGTTTCTTGAACTGTTTTTCTCAACTCCTCCAAGTGCCTGTTGTGTTCCTGTTCAAAGTGGTTGATATGGTTGTTTAACTCTTCTCGGATTTCCTCTTTCATAGTATTAATCATGGTAATGATCATACACTCTGAAAGTCATTATGTTGGGTCTAGCTTTCATGGCTATTTTCTGTGGATTTGTTCTGGTGGGAATCCCTCATTATGGGATTGATTCTTTCGGCAGGAGATTGGTATTCTTGGGTTTTGTTTCTCGTGGATCTGCACTTTGACTTGTACATTGTTGTTTTGTTTTTTAGGACCTTTCAGTTTCTGTGTGTTTTTCACTGAATCCACGTAGTTGGTATTGTTACACTTGCCAGTTATTACTAGTGCTTGCCTTGGATTGGGTATGTTTTTGTGTTGTTATTGTTATATCCTAGATGAGGCTACTAGGCTGTTAGTACGTCAGTTAAGACAGGTTATGTTACCAGGGGGTGAGTATTAGTTTGGTAGTGCACTTTTATGATTTAGTATCTTGGTGAAATGTGGGGGTGAGTGGTGTACTCCCTGGAGTTGTATGTTGTGGGGTGGCTGTATGAGAAAGTTGATCTACAGCATTGATACTTTAAAGGATCAGTAAGGTGAAAAGAAAAAGCTTACTTATCTTTGGGTTGGATGAGAAGAATCTCGTCCATATGATATACTGATTGTAGTGGAGTCCAGATGTATGGCCTGTGTTCCCTTTGTTCCTTAGAATTTTGCTTGAGTTTCCTTTGGGCTCTACTGAATTCTGAGTAGCAGTGTGTCTTCTGTGGTCCACGTGTATAGGTCCCCGGTGGGCCAGAGAGGCAGAGGGTCTGATGTTGATGGCAGAATTCTTCACCTGCAACCTGGGAAGGTCAGCACGGAGGGGGGCGGGCCCCGGGGGGCAAAGCCAGGGGCCTTGGTGTGCAGTGCTGCTGGCCAGGCGGCTCCCGGGTGGGGGACGGGGCTGTGCTGGGCTCTCTCACTCACCTTGGGCAGCTGGCGGGGCGGGGCAGCGAGGAGGGTGTTGAGGTCATCAGGGCCATGGCACAGGCCAAGCCGGAGTCGGCCTGGGTGTTCGCTGCCGGGACACGTGGGGCTCCGGGGTGGTAGGGCAGGGCTGGGCTCTCTCTCTCACTCACCTTGGGCAGCTGGCGGGGGCGGGGCAGGGCTGCCCGGCGCAACGTGGAGGAGGGCTGGGGTCGTCCTGGCCGCGGCGCAGGCCAAGCTGGAGTCGGCCTGGGTGGTCGCTGCCGGGACGCGTGGGGCTCAGGGGACTCTCTCCTTGTTTCTGGTGTGGCCCTCCTACCCCATCCCTCTTGTTCATAATCCTTAAAATTACTGTGGGTATTACAGAGATTTATTTTGAGTGTCTCTAGGTGGGCTGGGTGGGTTTGGTACTAGGAGCCACCTATTAGGGAGTACATACAGCGTTTAATTTTCTGGGTCTGGGATACTTCACTTAATATAATTGTTTCTAATAACATCCATTTCCTGGCAAATTCCAGTAATTCATCATTTGTGATGGCTGAGTAGTATTCCATTGTATAAATGTAACGCATTTTCCTTATGCACTCCTCAACTGTTGGACATTTGGGCTGATTCCATGACTTTGCTATTGTAAACTGACCTGCTATGAACATGGTCGTGTTTGTGCTATTGAGGTGAATTTTTGCTGTATGTGGGGTTATTCCCAAAAGTGGAATAGCAGGATCATATGGCATTTCAATCTTTAATTTCTTTAAGAATCTCCAGATGGCTCGCCAGAGTGGCTGTATGAGCCTGCATTCCCACCAGCAATGTAGGAGAGTTCCCCTCTCTCAACGTCCTCTCCAGCATTTGTTGCTGTTTGTATTGTGGATTGTTGCCATCCTGACCAGGGTGAGATGATATCTCAGGGAAGTTTTGATTTGCATTTCCCTGATGGCTAAGGAAGTGGAACATTTTGTAAGATATTTGTTAGACAGTTTAATTTCATCCCTGGTAAAGTTTCTTTTGAGTTCCAGGGCCCATTTTTTAATTGGGCCATTGGTTTCCCTGGTGTTTAGTTTTCTAAGTTCCTTGTGCACTCTGGATAATAGAGCTCTATCAGATATGTGATTAGTGAAGATTTTCTCCCATTCTGTGGGTTGCCTTTGAGCTCATGTTACAATCTCTTTATCTGAAGAGAAGCTCTTTAATTTCACAAGATCCCAACTGTTGAGAGTTGGTAGCAGTGACTGTGCCATTGGATGTCTGTTTAGGAACTGTTGGCCTAGCCCAATCAGCTCGAGGGAATTCCCTACTCCAGAAAGGGATATTTCTTATACATGTGATGTTACTCTTCATGACTTTCATTCTTCACATGTTTAGTTATTCTTTTTGTTATGAGAAAACACTCAGATTCAGGAGAGAAAGGGAGAAAGGGCAGTTTTATTTGGTGTATTGTTCCAGAGGGCAAAGAGTACATTATGGCAAAAATCACATAGCAGAAGGCATAGCTGGAGGTAGAAACAGGATCTCTTAAGCTGATCTCTTAAGCCTAGAGCAAACTGAGAGGAGACATGCCTTCCTCCAGCAAAGTTCTGCCTATCAGAGGAAACACAACCTTCCCAAACATTAACACCAGTGCAAGATTTAAACATATGAGTTGTGTCAACTGACATTCAAAGCATGGAGTGTATGTTCCATTTCTTCCCTTTCCCTCCCCTCCTCTCTCATTCCCTCCCTCTTCCCTCCCATCACTTTCTCTCTCCTTCCCTTTCTTCCCCTCCCCTCTTTTTCCCTCTCCTCCCCTTGCTCACTTCTCCATCCCCACTTCTCTTCCTCTCCCCTACCCCCCTTCTCTCCCCTTTCTTCCCTTCTTATTCCCTCCCATCTCCTCCTCTTTTCTACCCTCCACTCTCATCCCCTCCCCTACTCTCTCATCCTCTCCCCTCTCTTCCCTTCCTCCCCCTGCTTCTCCTCCCCTTCCTTTCTCTCCTTTTCTCTACCCTTCTTTTCCCTTTTTCCTTTTTTCTTTCCTCTCTTCTCCTTCCCTCCTATTCTTCTCTCTTCTTCTTTTTCTTCCTTAACTTTTCTTTCTTTTCCTTCCCCTTCCTGCTCCTCAATTCTCTTCTGTGCTCCCCACTTCTCTCTCCTCCCCCTCCCTTTTTTTCAGTGCTCCAAATGTAACCCAGAAAGTCAATAGGTAAGGGATGTGTCACAGAGCTACAGCCAGCTGCTAAAATCATATCTCTAGTTCACAGTTTCAGAAGGAAATAGCTTGAGATAATATAGTGTTTAACTGCAGCCTGACACTGAACACACATCCCTACTTCTGCCATCATAACTTTAGTAATAACACTTAGTGGAAAGCACATGAGAGCTGGAATCTAATTCATAGTGATATAATATCTACAAATGACCTGATGCATCCCTTAATCCTTTTATTCTCTCTCCCACATTTAATTTTTTTCTTAATAATATAAGCCCCCCATCATATAAGTACCCCATCTTTTCCCTCCCTCCTCCCTTCCCCAATGCCCCCGTGCATTCTCTCCTCTTCCCCCATTCTTTTCACCCCTCCCTCCCCCTTTCCCAGTACCTCCCTCTTCCTTCCTCCTGTCCTCTGAAGCATCCTTTTGTGTGATCCATGCTAAACTTTAGTGGTCTATGCTAGAACTGAGGGGAGGGTCATTGACATGTCTGTCATTGTGCAGGTCATGCAAAGTCTGATTGGGGCTACTACAGCCTTAACTTCTGTGCAGTATCTTGCATATCGTTGGTCCTCTCCATCTTTAGCCTCTTATAATCTTGCCAACCCCTCTTTCGCAAGGTTCCCTGAGCTTTAGGATGGGGCGAGATTTGGCTGTTCTGGTTCCAGATGATTATTGTAGGGTCTTTGGTGTACTGAATTATGGTTTGTTGTTGTTTTCAGTTTTTCTTCTCATGTACAACCCTTGGCTCCATCCTGATTGGTATGGAAAGTCACCTCCTAACCAAAGATGAAAGACTGTTTAAATGGAGCTCTTACTATAAGAGGAGATTCAAAGATAGATGGAAGAGGAGTAGGTCACAACAGTGAGGGAGAGTCAGTGTCCCATTTGCGGGGTTGTTACTATCTATCTGCCAGTCGCTATACTTTCCCTGATTGGTGAGATCAAACCTGTTCAGTCCCAAGTGACTAGGAAGGGAAGTGAGACTAAGCTTCAACAGATGTCTCACCACTTACATGCAATACTTGACAGTGACCTATTTTTTCTACTAAAGTGTGACCTCCAATTTCCTTTTTTAGGGGACTCTCCTTCCCCTTCCCTCCCATTTATAATCTTCATGATTACAGTAGGTATTAAGGTGATTTATCTTTGACTATATCATTTGGTGGGTTTGGTACTAGGATCCACCAACTTCACTCAAAATAAGATTTTTTTCTAATTCCATCCACTTCCTGACAAATTTCATTACTTCATCTTTTTGATGGCTGAGTAGTATTCCATTGTATAAATGTACTACATTTTCCTTCCCCATTCATTAACTGTTGGGCATTTGGGTTGATTCCATGATTTTGCTATTTTAAGGAGTGCTGCTATGAACATGGTTATCCTTGTGTCACTATAGTGAATTTTTGCATTATGGGGGATTATTCCCAGAAGTGGTATAGAATGATCATACGGCATTTCAATCTTTAACTCTTTTTAGAAATTGCCAAACTGATACCCAGAGTGGTTGTATAAGCCTGCATTCTTACCAGCAATGTAGAAGACTTCCCTTCTCTCCACATCCTCTCCACTTGGTGGTGTTTGTACTATGGATATTTACCATCCTGACGTGAATCACATGTTACATTAAGGCAATGGGGCTCTTTTTTGGCTTGTAATTGTTTAGTTACTGTTCCTTGTTCAGTTTGGCAGAATTCCCACCAACACCAAGGGCTGAGGGAGCAGGTGCCACCATATCCATACATCTACAGGACTGCTGAGAGAGGGACAATCTCTACTTGTCAGACCAGCATGTCTGGCAGGTATATCAAATAATACCAATTTCATTTCCAAGTTCCCTCCATTTTATCCACATACCCACGGATTATCCACCCACATTAACTGGCATACCAATCAATTAGACAGTGTTTTATTCTCATAAATGGTGAGAATTTTCACCCAGATTTGATTTTGTACCAAGAATGAACTTTTTATAGTAAGAAATTTCTATGTATATTATTAAAAATATTATTTTTGCAAGTCATAAAAGAATTCCCATACTGCTGGGCAACCCGAGAAAGGGGCCCCAAGCTATGCCACTGAGTACTGAACCTTCATTGGTATAGACAACTCAGAGTAATTCAGCGCCCACATAAACAGATGTCCTGGAGGATGGAGGGAGAAAGCAGGAAGCACCAAGAAAGGAGGCGGGAAGGAAAAAGGGTGAGAGGGAGGGAGTTGGAAGGGGGGGAAGTACAATGGGAGATAAAGGGGGAAGGAAAGAGGGAGGAAAAAAGGAGGTGCCTATTTAGCTTGTATAATTAGGCAAAACAAATGCAATATAAAAAATAAAATAAATCACCACAGCAATAGGACATTATTTTTATACCCACTACTTAGACAAAATGTCAAAATGGAAGTTGGAACTTAGTATCACTTTCCAGTTAGTGTTCAATTCCTAGTTGATTCCAATCCCTTCAGGAAACAGTTATAGATAAGAACACATCTGAGAGATCTCATGAGAATATATATATATAAAATCTAGTATAACACTGACAAAATAACCTTCTTTGGAAGACTTTCACTTATTCAAAGAAAAACCAGTGACATCTAGGTGTATAATAAATACTATGATGCTAGCAATATTGTGCTTTGTTTCCTAACAAAATTGCACACCTAAGGATATTTCTGGAAACTCACATTGAGGAAAGGGGGAACAGACTTCTGAAAGATGTCCTCTGAACTCCACCTGTGCAACATGACATGCATGAAATGCATGTTCTCTCTCTCTTTCTCTGTCTCTCCTATTTCTTTTCTCCTGTTTCTCACTTTCACTCTGTCTTTCTGTCTTTCTGGAAATCGAAGAAAGAAAGAAAAAGAAAGAAAGGGAGAAGGAAGGAAGGAAGGAGGAAGGAAGGAAGGAAGGAAGGAAGGAAGGAAGGAAGGAAGGAAGGAGGAAAGGAAGGAGGGAAGGAAGGAAGGAAGGGAGGGAAAGAAGGAAGGAGGGAAGGAAGGAAGGGAGGGAAAGAAGGAAGGAGGGAAGGAAGGAAGGAAAAGATAAAAAAATCACAAAATTCAATTATCAAATTATACTCCTGAAAGACATACAGGAATTTCATATTTGTTAGGACCAATTAAAATTCATGTGAATACCTGACTGAAAACTTGCAAATTTAAAAAATATTATGTGCATTATACAATTAATAAAGAAATAACACACAGGGTTATTCAACACAGACAGAAATACGAAATCATATGTAATCTAAATTACAGGTATTTAAAAGTAAATGAAACAAGAAAAGATCTATAATACTAACATTATTGAGATATGCTATTGATATTAGGTCTACTAAAGTCAGAGGTGGGTAATATTTCATAAGCAGGAAGGTGTTGAGTTGACGAGGTTTTTCAAAGCCCCCTTCCCATCTTTGCTTCTCAAACTGTAGATGAAGGGATTCAACAAAGGAGTGTACCCGCAGTGTACATCATCAAAATAGTTATATTTCTCTGGAGTGAACAAGTCCCAGAAGAACTGAGGTAAACCCAAAATGCTGTTTCATAGAACAAGCTGACCATGCAGAGATGAGACCTGTATTACTCTTCTTCCGATTCTATGATGTCAAGTTTCTCTGTTCTGTACATGAGAAAGATCACATGACAGTTATTTACATATTCCTCATTCAATATCAGTTAGCATACTCTTCCTTTTATTTATTTATTTATGTATTTTTATTACTATTACCGCTCATACAAACTTTTTTTTTTCTGATACACTTTTATTCTTTTTTTTTTATTTCAGCTCATACAAACTTATTAGGTACACCAGTTCCCTCCCTCCCTCCTCCTCCCCCCGTACCCCCTGCTCCCCCTCCCCACCCCTCTCCCTCCCCATCCCCAGTGCCTCCCACCCCAATTCCCAGAGAGTCCTTTCTTGTGCATGACTGATTTTCCTCTGGGCCCTCCTCTCCGATGACGTACAAGGACCCAGTGGCCTTTGCCGAACCCTTTCCCGTGTTCCCCTTAGGTATAGGACACTGCTGTGGCTGCCAATTCTTTGCCTCCAAGGATCTTGGTGCCTTTAGCAGATGCTAGACTTTGTGAGGTCAACAGTGTGTTGGACAATGCGCAGGGCATGCAAAGTCCAATTATGATGCTTCAGCCCTAACTAGTATAGAGTATCTTACATATCATTGCTCTCCCATCCTTATGCTCTTACACTCTTACCGCCCCCTCTTCCGCAAATTTCCCTGAGCTTCAAGATGGGGAGAGACTAAGCTGGCCTAGTTCGAGGTGATTGATATAGAGTCTCTGAGGTTCTGGATTGTGGTTTGGTTGATTTTCTTTTGCAGTTTTGCTGCTCCTGCAATGCCCTTCACTCCATCCTGGTGGGCATTGTATGTTACCCCCTGGCCAGAGACAAAAAGTTGTTAGAGTCTTGTGATAAAAGCACATTCAAAGGTAGATGTAATAAAAGTGGGAAACCACAGTGAGGGAGGGGTCTATCACCCATTTGCAAAATTGTTACTTTTTATCTGCCAGACTATATGCCCTCCTCTTCTGGTGAGATCACTCCCCCTCAGTAGTAAATGATCAGGAACAAAAGTCTGTGAACTTAATCAGATGTCTCATTACTTATTTGGGTCCTTGGTGGAGGCCTATTTTCCCTGCTGTAACATGGTCCCTTCTCTCCTTCTTTCTGGTGTGGCCCTCCTACCCCATCCCTCCTGTTCATAATCCTTGTAATTCCTGTCTCTAGGTGGGCTGGGTGGGTTTGGTACTAGGAGCCACCTATTAGGGAGTATATACGGCGCTTAATTTTCTGGGTCTGGGATACTTCACTTAATACAATTGTTTCTAATGACATCCATTTCCCGGCAAATTCCAGTAATTCATCATTTTTGATGGCTGAGTTGTACTCCATTGTATAGATGTACCACAGTTTCCTTATCCACTCGTCAACTGTTGGACATTTGGGCTGATTCCATGTCTTTGCTATTGTAAACAGTGCTGCTATGAATATGGTCGTGCTTGTGCTATCGAGGCGAACCTCTGCTGTATGGGGGGTTATTCCCAAAAGTGGAATAGCAGGGTCATATGGCATTTCAATCTTTAATTTCTTTAAGAATCTCCAGACGGCTCGCCAGAGTGGCTGTATGAGCCTGCATTCCCACCAGCAATGTAGGAGAGTTCCCCTCTCTCCACATCCTCTCCAGCATTTGTCGTTGTTAGTATTGTGGATTTTTGCCTTCCTGACCGGGGTGAGATGATATCTCAGGGAAGTTTTGATTTGCATTTCCCTGATGGCTAAAGAAGTGGAGCATTTTTTCAGATATTTGTTAGACAGTTTAATTTCATCCCTGGTAAAGTTTCTTTTAAGTTCCAGGGCCCATTTTTTAATTGGGCCATTGGTTTCCTTGGTGTTTAGTTTTCTAAGTTCTTTGTGCACTCTGGACAATAGAGCTCTATCAGATATGTGGTTAGTGAAGATTTTCTCCCATTCTGTGGGTTGCCTTTGAGCTCGTGTGACAATCTCTTTATCTGAACAGAAGCTCTTTAATTTCACAAGATCCCAACTGTTGAGAGTTGGTAGCAGTGACTGTGCCATTGGATGTCTGTTTAGGAACTGTTGGCCTAGCCCAATCAGCTCGAGGGAGTTCCCTATCCTTTCAACTATGGTTTTTATAGTCTCTGGCCTGATATCAAGGTCCTTGATCCATTTGGAATTAAGTCTTGTACATGGTGACAAGTACGGGTCCAGCTTTAATCTTCTGCATGTGGAGATCCAGTTTTGCCAGCACCATTTGTTGAAGATGCTGTTCTTTTTCCATTGGATTCTTTGGGCCCCTTTGTCAAAGACCAAATGGCTGTAACTTTGTGGGCTTATATCTGGGTCTTCAATCCTTATCCATTGATCTGTGTGTCTATTTTGGAGCCAATACCAGGCTGTCTTTACAACTATGGATTTGTAGTATAGACTAAGGTTTGGTATGGTTATACCTCCAGCTGTGTTTTTGTTACTCAAGATTGTTTTTGCTATCCTGGGTCTTTTGTGCCTCCATATGAACTTTGAGATTGTTTGGTCAACTTCTTTGAAGAATTGCTTTGGGATTTTGATTGGTATATCATTGAATCTGTATATTGCCTTTGGTAGGATGGTCATTTTCACGATGTTGATTCTGCCAATCCAGGAAAAAGGGAGGTCTTTCCACCTTCTGGTGTCTTCGGCTATTTCTTTCTTTAGGGTTTTAAAGTTTTCATTGTAAAGGTCTTTTACCTCCTTAGTTAGGTTTATACCAAGGTATTTCATTTTTTTAGGGGCTATAATAAATGGTATTGTTTCTCTCAAGGCTTTTTCACTTCTTTCATTCTGGGCATATAGGAAGGCCTCTGATTTTGCACATTTATTTTGTATCCTGCCACCCTGCTGAACTTCTCAATTAGTTCCAGGAGCTTCCTGGTGGAGTTTTTGGGATCCCTCAGGTATAAGATCATGTCATCTGCAAATAGGGATAGCTTGACTTCTTCCTTGCCGATTTGAATCCCTCTTATGTCCCTTTCTTGTCTTATGGCTTCAGCTAAGACTTCAAGTACAATATTGAATAGAAGTGGTGAGAGTGGACAGCCTTGTCTAGTTCCTGATCGAAGTGGGAATGCTTCCAATTGTTCCCCATTGAGCATAATCCTTGCTGTGGGCTTGTTGTATATAGCTTTTATTATATTGATAAAGGGTCCTTCCATTCCTACTGTCTCTAGCGTTTTGATCATAAAAGGCTGTTGGATCTTGTCAAAAGCTTTTTCTGCATCTATCGAGAGTATCATGTGGTCTTGGACTTTGGACTGGTTTACATGATGAATTACATTTATTGATTTGCGTATGTTGAACCAACCTTGTGTGCCGGGGATGAAGCCTACTTGGTCCCCATGAATGATCTTTTAATATGTTTTTGAATCCGATTTGCTAAGACTTTGTTGAGAATCTTTGCGTCTGTGTTCATCAGGGAGATCGGCCTATAGTTTCTTTTTTAAGCGAATCTTTATTAGGTTTTGGGATTAAAACGATATTAGCTTCATAGAAGGAATTTGGTAGCGTTCCTTCCTTTGCTATTTGATGGAACAGTTTAAGGAGTATTGGTGTTATTAACTCCTTAAATGTCTGGTAGAACTCTGTGCTGAATCCATCTGGTCCAGGACATTTTTTGGTGGGAAGATTTGAGATTACTTCCTCAATTTCCTTATATGTTATAGGACTATTTAAATAATTCACAACTTCCTGATTCAATTTAGGTAGGTTGTGTTTACTTAGAAATTCATCCATCTCTTTTGTGTTGTCAGTCTTCACAGAGTACAAATTTTTGAAATATGATGTTATAATTCTCTGGATTTCTTGGGTATCAGTAGTGATAACTCCATGTTCATTTCTAATTTTGTTAATTTGGGTTTTCTCTCTCTTGCTTTTGGTTAGTTTCGCTAGGGGTGTATCAATCTTATTGATTTTTTCAAAGAACCAGCTTTTTGACTGGTTGATTTTTTCTATCGTTTTCTTAATCTCGATTTCAGATATTTCTCCCCTTATTTTGCTAATCTCCTCTCTTCTACTACTTTTGGGATCAGATTGCTCTAGCTTCTCTAAAGCATTAAGCTGCATTGTTAAGTTGTTTATTTCTGACGTTTCCATTTTTTTGACGTAGGCATTAAGAGCTTTGAACTTAGCTCTTAGAACAGCTTTCATTGTGTCCCAGAGATTTTGGTAAGTTGTATTTTCGTTATCATTCACTTTCAGGAAATCTTGAATTTCCTTTTTAATTTCTTCCTGAATCCATGTCTCATTCAGCATCATATTGTTAAGTTTCCAGGAGTTAGTGTATTTTCTCTTGTTTGATGTGTTGTGGATGTCCAGCTTTAGGCCGTGATGGTCTGATAGGGCACAGGTTAGAATTTCAACTTTCTTGTATATGTGTAGATTCATTTTGTGGCCCAATATGTGATCTATTTTGGAGAAAGTTCCGTGTGCTGCTGAGAAAAATGTGTATTCTTTGGTGTGTGGGTGAAAAGTTCGATAGAGATCTGTAAGGTCCATTTCTTTCAGGGTTTGATTAAGTTCCAAAGTGTCTCTGTTAAGCTTTTGACCTGTTGATCTATCCCATGTTGACAGGGCGGTGTTGAAGTCCCCAAGAATTATCGTTTGGGGATTGATTTCTTGCTTTAGACGCTGTAGGGTTTTCTTAATGAATGTGGAGGGGCCCGTATTGGGTGCATATATGTTCAGGATTGTGAGGTCTTCCTGGTGAATTGTGCCTGTGACTAAAATGTAGTATCCATCCGTGTCTCTTATAATTTTCTTTGGTTTGAAATCCACTTTGTCTGATAGCATAATGGCTACCCCTGCCTGTTTTCTGTTTCCATTAGCTTGTAGAATTGTTGACCACCCTTTTATTTTTAGAGCGTGCCTATCTTTTGTGGTGAGATGGGTTTCCTGCAGGCAGCAGATTGATGGATTGTGATTTTTAATCCATGTTTGTAATCTGTGTCTCTTGATCGGTGAATTAATTCCATTAACATTTAGTGTTATAATGGAGAAACTATTGTTAATTCCAGACATTTATTATGTTTAGTAGCTTTTATAAGTATATTGCTTCTTTTTAATGATGTTATACTTGCCTTCTGTTCTCCTGGATATGCCTGTTTTTTTCTTCACGCTTGAGTATCATTTCTAGCATTTTTTGAAGGCCTGGTTTGGTGGCCATGTATCCCTTAAAGTTGTCTTTGTGCTGGAAAATTTTTCTTTCTCCCTCGATCATGACTGATAGTTTTGCAGGGTAAATCAGCCTGGGTTGACATTTTTGCTCATTCAATACTTGAAGTATGTCTCTCCAAGCTCTTCTTGCTTTTACTGTTTCGACTGAGAAGTCATTTGTTATTTTAATAGGTTTACCTTTAAAAGTGACTTGTTTTTTCTCCCTTGAAGCTCTCAGCACCAGTTCTTTATCTTGAATGTGGAGTGTTTTAACTATTATTTGCCGCGGCGTGCTTCTATTTTGGTCGTATCTGTTTGGGGTGCGGAATGCCTCTTGTATATGGATGGACCTGTCTTTTTTTAGATGAGGAAAGTTTTCCTTGATGATCGTTTGAAAAATTTCCTCAGGGGTGGTATTTTGAGATTCTTGCTCTGGTATTCCATGAATACGCATGTTAGGCTTCTTCAGGGTGTCCCATATCTCTTGGATATTTCTCTCAAGTATCTTTTTGGCTTTAACAACCTCTTCCATTGAGCTGGTTAGTACTCCCACTTTATCTTCAAGGTCTGAAATTCTGTTTTCTGCTTCGTTAGTTCTGTTGATAAGACTCTCTGTGGCTTTTCGGGTTGAAGATAACTTGTCTTGTAGCTCAGTTTTAAACTCTGCTTCAGTTTGTTTTAACTGCTCTATGCCAGTTTTTGTTTCTTGCACTGTTTTTCTCAACTCCTCCAAGTGTCTGTTGTGTTCCTCTTCAAAGCGATTGATTCGATTATGTAATTCCTCCCGGATTTCCTCTTTCATAGTATTGAACATGGTAATGATCATATTTTGAAAGTCGTTATCCTGGGTCAGGCTTTCTTGGCCTTTTTCCGTGGGTTTGTTCTGGTTTGAGTCTAACATTATGGGATTAATTTCTTCAGTGGGAAATTTGTTTACTTAAGTGTTGCTTCTCATGGATTTGCACTTTGACTTTAGCATTGTCGTTTTAACTCTTAAGATATTTCAATTTCACTAAACTGAATTATTTGGCCTGGGGTCCTTTTGGGCGGGCGCGGGTAGAGACTTACCTAGGTCACGGGGTGAGGCCAGGCTGGACTGCGCGTGTCCTGATCGACCAGAAGAACAGGGTGGGGTAAAGGGAGGATGGGGGCGTCGGTGTGGAGCTATTTAACCCCAGGGTAGCTGGGGCGGGGCCCGGGCGCAAGGGCATTTCCTCCTAGTCCCTTGGCCCGGTGTGCGGCTCCGGCTGGAATTTGTTAGACATTTTAATTTCGTCCTTGGTAAAGTTTCTTTTAAGTTTGAAGGCCCATTTTTTAATTGGCCCATTTGTTTCCTTGGTGTTTAGGTTTCTAAGTTCTTTGTGCATCCTGGATAAGGGAGCTCTATTAGATGTGTGGTTTGTGAAGATTTTCTCCCATTCTGTGGGTTGCCTTTGTAGTACAGTTACAATCTCTTTATGTGAACAGAAGTTCTTTAGTTTCAAAAGATCCCATCTGTTGAGTGTTGCTTGTAGTGACTGTGCTATTGGATGTCTGTTTAAGAACTGTTGGCCTAGCCCAATCACGTGGAGGGAGTTCCTTACCCTTTCAACTAAGAATTTTATAGTCTCTGGCCTTATATTGAGGACCTTGATCCATTTGAAATTAATTCTTGACCATGGTGACAAGTATGGGTCCAGTTTTAATCTTCTCCATGTGTAGATCCAGTTTTGCCAGCACCATTTGTTGAAGATGCTGTTCTTTTTCCATTGGATTTCTTGGCCCCTTTGTCAAAGATCAAATGGCTGTAGTTGTGTGAACTTATATCTGGGACTTCAACCCTTATCCATTGATCTGTGTGTCTATTTTGGAGCCAATACCAGGAAGTTTTTAGAACTATGGATTTGTAGACTGAGGTTTGGTATGGTGATACCTCCAGGAATTTTTCTGCTATCCTGGGTCTTTTGTGCCTCCATATGAACTTTGAGATTGTTTGGTCAACTTCTTTAAAGAATTACTTTGGGATTTTAATTGGTATAGCATTGAATCTGTATATTGCCTTTGGTAGGATGGTCATTTTTATGATGTTGATTCTGCCAATCCAGGAACAAGGGAGGTCTTTACACCTTCTGGTGTCTTCTGCTATTTCTTTCTTTAGGGTTTTAAAGTTTTCATTGTAAAGGTCTCTTACTTCCTTCGTTATGTTTATACCAAGGTATTTCATTGTTTTAGGGTTTATAGTAAATGGGATCATTTCTCTCAGGGCTTTTTCACTTCTTTCATTCTGGGCATATAGGATGGCCACTGATTTTTGTATGTTTATTTTGCATCCTGCCACCCTGCTGAACTTCTGTATTAGTTCCAGGAGCTTCCTGATGGAGTTTTTGGGATCCCACAGGTATAAGATCATGTCATCTGCAAATAGGGATATCTTGACTTCTTCCCTGCAGATTTGAATCCCTTTTAAGTACCTTTAATGTCTTATGGCTTCAGCTAAGACTTCAAGTAAAATATTGAATAGAAGTGGTGAGAGTGGACAGCCTTGTCTAGTTTTTGATCAAAGTGGAAATGCTTAAAATTTTTGCCCATTGAGTAGAATCCTCGCTGTTGGCTTGTTGTATACAGCTTTTATTATATTGATAAAGGTTCCTTCCTTTCCAACCTTCTCTAGAGTTTTGATCATAAAGGGCTGATGGGTCTTGTCAAAAGCTTTTTCTGAATCTATCGAGAGTATCATGTGGTCTTGATCTTTGGACTGGTGTATATGGTGAACTACACTTATTTATTTGCGTATGTTGAACCAACCTTGTGTGCCTGGGATAAAGCATACTTGATCCCCATAGATGATCTTTTTGATATGTTTCTGAATCCGATTTGCTAAGACTTTGTTGAGAATCTTTGCATCTGTGTTAATCAAAGAGATTGGCGTATATTTTTCTTTTTAAGTGTATATTTATTGGGTTTTGGGATTAAAACTATATTAGTTTCATAGAAAGAATCTGGTAGTGTTCCTTCCTTTGCTATTTGATGGAAGAGTTAAGGAGTATTAGTGTTATTAGCTCCTTAAATGGCTGGTAGAACTCTGTGCTGAATCCATCTAGTCCAGGACATTTTTTGGTGGGAAGATTTGAGATTAATTCCTCGATTTCCTCATATGTTATAGGACTATTTAAATAATTCACTACTTCCTGATCCAAAGTAGGTAATTTGTGTTTACATAGGAATTCATCAATTTCTTTTGTGTTGTCAAATTTCACAGATTATAAATTTTTGAAATATGACGTTATAATTCTCTGGATTTCTTGGTTGTCAGTAGTGATACCTCCATTTACTTTTCTGATTTTGTAAATTTGAGCTTTTTCTCTCTTGCTTTTGGTTAATTTAGCTAGGGGTGTATCAATCTTATTGATTTTTTCAAAAAACCAGCTTTTTGACTGGTTGATTTTTTCTATCGTTTTCCTAATCTCGATGTTGGATATTTCTCCCCTTATTTTGCTAATCTCTTCCCTTCCACTGCTTATGGGATCAGATTGCTCTAGTGTCTCTAATGCTTTATGCTGCATTGTTAAGTTATTTATTTCTGATGTTTCCTTTTTTTTTTTTTTTTTTTGAGGTAGGCATTAAGAGCTGTGAACTTACCTCTTAGGACAGCTTTTATTGTGTCCCAGAGATTTTGGTAATTTGTATTTTCATTATCATTCGCTTTCAGGAAATTTTGAATTTCCTTTTTAATTTCTTCCTGAATCCAATTCTCATTCAGCATCATAGTGTTAAGTTTCTAGGAGTTAGTGTATTTTCTGTTGCTTGTTGTGTTGTGGATGTCAAGCTTTAGGCCATGGTGGTCTGACAAGGTATATGCTAGAATTTCAACTTTGCTGCATATGTGGAGATTCATTTTGTGGCCCAATATGTGATCTCTTTTGGAGAAAGTTCCTTGTCCTGCTGAGAAAAATGTGTATTCTTTGATGCATGGATGAAAAGTTCGATAGAGATCTGTAAGTTCCATTTCAGTAAGGGTTTGATTAAACACCAAAGTGTCTCTGTTAATATTTTTACCTGTTGATCTATCCCATGTTGAGAGGGTGGTGTTGAAATCCCCAAGAATTATCATTTTGGGATTGATTTCTTACTTTAGACGTTGTAGGGTTTGCTTAATGAATGTGGGAGAGGGGCCTTATTGGGTGCATATATGTTCAGTATTGTGAAGTCTTCCTGGTGAATTGCACCTGTGACTAAAATGTAGTATCCATCTGTGCCTCTTATGATTTTTTTTGTTTTGAAGTCTACTTTGTCCGATAGCATAATGGCTACCCCTGCCTGTTTTCTGCTCACATTAGCTTGTAGAATTGTTGACCAGCCCTTTATTTTTAGGATGTGCCTATCTTTTGTGTTGAGATGAGTTTCCTGCAGGCAGCAGATTGATGGATTGTGATTTTTAATCCAAGTTTGTAATCTGTGTCTCTTGATCAGTGACTTAATTCCATTAACATTTAATGTTAAAATGGAGAAACGATTTTTAATTCCAGACATTCATTATGTTTAGTGGCTTTTGTATGTGTATTGTTTCACCTTTAGGTTTTGGTAGTATTATACTTTCCTTCTGTTCGCCTCGATATGCCTATTTTTTTCTTCAAGCTTGAGTCATTTCTAGCATTTTTTGAAGGCCTGGTTTGGTAGACATGTATCCCTTCAAGTTGTCTTTGTGCTGGAAAACTTTTCTTTCTCCCTCAATCATGATAGATAGTTTCGCAGGGTCTATCAGCCTGGGTTGACATTTTTGCTCATTCATTACTTCAAGTACATCTCTCTAAGCTCTTCTTCCTTTTACTGTTTCCATTGAGAAGTCATTTGTTATTTTAATACTTTTACCTTTAAAAGTGACTTGGTTTTTTTTCCATTGAGGCTCTCAGCACCATTTCTTTATCTTGAATGTGGAGTGCTTTGACTATTATTTGCCGTGGCGAGTTTCTATTTTGATCATATCTGTTTGAAGTGCAGAGTGCCTCTTGTATATGGATGGACCTCTCTTTTTTTTTTTTAGATGAGGAAAGTTTTCCTTGATGATAGTTTGAAAAATTTCCTCAGGTGTGGTATTTTGGGATTCTTGCTCTGGTAGTCTATGAATATGCATGTTCCGCTTCTTCAGAATGTCCCATAACTCTTGAATATTTCTCTCGAGTATCTTTTTGGCTTTTTCAACCTCTTCCTTTATTATTATTATTATTATTATTTATTCAACTGTGCACATGTGCGTGTGTATGTGTGCGCGTGTGTGCATGTCTGTGTGTGTGTCTGTGTATGTGTAGAACCACGGACGAATTCGCGAACCACCATGGACGCCTCCATCTCCTTCTGCCCCGGGATTCACAGGCTCCGCCCTACCAGGACCAGAAGCGCAGGCCGCCCCCGCTTCTGCCTGGCGTCTATACGTGGGATCTGGGATCCGAACTCAGGACCTTCCGCCTGCAAAGCGGAGGCTTAACCCCTGAGCCATCTCTCCAGCCCCGCAACCTCTTCCTTTGAGCTGGTTAATACTTCCACTTTGTCTTCAAGGTCTGAAATTCTATTTTCTTCTTCACTAGTTCTGCTGATAATACTCTTTGTTGAGTTCTGTGTTGAAGATAACATGTCTTTAAGTTCAGTTTTAAACTCTGTGAGTCTGTTTTAACTGCTCTATGCCTATTTTTGTTTCTTGAACTGCTTTTCTCAACTCCTTCAAGTCTCTGTTGTGTTCCTCTTCAAAGTGGTTGATGCAGTTATTTAATTCCTCCCCGATTTCTTCTTTCATAGTATTGATCATGGTAATGATCATGTTTTGAAAGTCGTTATCTTGGGTCAGACTTTCTTGGCTATTTTCCCTGGGTTTGTTCTGGTTGGAGTCTATCATTATGAGATTAATTCCTTCAGTGGGAGATTTGTTTTCTTGGGTTTTGTTTCTCATGGATATGCACTTTGACTTGGGCATTGTCATTTTAACTCTTTAGACCTTCTTTCAATTTCAGTGCGTTTTTCACTGAACTGAATTATTTGGCCTGGGGTTTGGGGTTGAGTGGGGGAAGCTTACCTAGGTCACTGTGAGTTCCGGCTGGACTGCATGTGTCCCGGGTGGGTGGGGAAAGGGAGGAGGTGGCAGTGGTGCATCGCTATTTATCCTGGGGAGCTGAGGTGTGGCCCAGGGGGTCATTCTAGGCCCGGCCAGCCTGGCTCTTGGGAGGAGCTGGGTCCTAGGTTTTGGGTTAGGTGGGGGGTGAGGCGGGGGGGGGGAGCTTACCTAGGTTGCTGTAAGTCCCGGCTGAATTGCGTGCATCCCAGGTGGGGGGGAGAAGTAAGTATACTCTTCCTATGTCCATCCTTGTTGTTACTGATAAGACCATTTCCTTCCCCTATCACATTCCCTTGTGTTACATGTGACACATTCTTTACCCACTCATTTGTTGATTCACTCTTACACTTATTAAATATCTCAGTTTATGAAGAGTTTTGTAAATCATGGGTTACTGGATTACCATTTGAACATACTATCTTTATTTTTGGGAAAACTCTCGTACACCAAACAACTGATTCCATGAATTAGGACTGATATGGTATTGTTTCCCACATAGTTTGTTGTGTAACATCAGATCTACAGTGAAAAATATGTTTTCTTATGTTCAAAATTATGTTTTGTGCATTGATAATAGGCATTTTACTCATTTAATAACAGCTCTATCATAACAGGTTTATTTTGTTTCTAATTCTCAATTCTATTAAGTCTCTATCAGGCATTTTTTGTTTCTTTAGATGAATACATATTTATGTATTTTGTAAAGATTTTCTTTTTCTTTTCTCATTACTTAATCATGTGTGATCTTTGTAGAGTTTAGATATTATTCCCTCATTCTATTTACAGCTGTTAATCTGTTGCCAAATCCCCTGCTGGGCCAGCCAGGGGGGAAAAGGGGAAACGGTGGG
Source organism: Typhlomys cinereus (assembly GCA_023101885.1). Classification (NCBI taxonomy): domain Eukaryota; kingdom Metazoa; phylum Chordata; class Mammalia; order Rodentia; family Platacanthomyidae; genus Typhlomys; species Typhlomys cinereus. Next base: position 36,567 of record JALPQD010001129.1, on the reverse strand, counting down.
GCCTCGTGGGCACAAGGCAAATGGGCCAGCTGACAATGGGGTCATCACCCAGACCCTGGAAGTCAGGAAAGAAGCAGCACGCAGATGATGAGTTGACTGCAGACTCAGCTTTAATCAGGGTCCAATCAGGCATGGCCACCTCTCTGCTCGGGGGAGGGGGAAGCAGCCACCAATCATTTAGGTGTTTAGCCAGGTTAGATGGCTGCTTCCCATTGGTTGTTCATCCCTCCTTCCCGTTGGTTGTTCATCCTAGTGCCCATTGGTTGTCCATCCCTCTGCCTGTATGGTTCCTTATTCAGGCTTGTCTGTAGCCAGACCTCCTGGATTCAGGAGCCGGAGCTAGGGCCTCCCTGAATGGATAGTACCACATTTTCACCCTTTTATTTATAAAATTTTTTCAGTGGGGACCCTGAGCCTCTTCAGCTGCATAGAATATGGGCAACTGTGCCTGTCTTAGATTGGTCACCAACCTCGTGTGGAGCCTTACCCGTCATTGACTACCAGTCATGAGACCATCACAGAGAAGAAATCATGGTCTCAAAGGGGAACACAAGCAGTGTCAGAGAAAAGTTGGTTTTGTCAAGGCAGGAGCAGGCAGAGGGGCTGTAGGCAGGGCAGGCAGAGAGGCTATAGATCAGACAGGCGGAGAAATGATACAGAAGAGCTGGGGAGACATAAACCAGAACCTAACAATTGTAAATTAGTAAGTCATAGTTTCAATAGAGGACAGCCAGGCTTACAATGGGCCTTTGGTGATCTTAGGAATATCCGAGGCGTGAATGGATGATCTGAGGACCTGGAAAGCAAGCTTTGTTATTTTAGGAATATATGAAAAATCTTGTAAGAAAACAATGAAAGAAACAATGTATTAGAAAAACAATACTGATAGATATAAAACTACTAAGGCCTTAGATGTTACCAAAATTATTTGTTCTTATTTTTAAGTATGCATACATGTATTTAAAAATGGCATGCCAAAATTTTTATATTAGCATGCAATATAAATGAAAAAAAATTGAAGTGACCACAGACACAAGAAAACACATGTAAACACATAACATACGATCATACAAGCACATGAACATTTTACCAGCAATTTGCCAGCAACTGTCTTAAAATTACCCTTGAAAGCTTTATCAAAGGCAGATTAACACTTAGGAAAGCCTTATTTAAAACAAGACCTCATATTAGTTAAGTCTGGCAGGTTAGCTTAATTATGAAAAACATCTAGCAAGGAAAAGCTTCCTCATCCATAGGTCCATTCCCACATTTTCTCTGGGGAATCCAAGGTCCTAAAACCATAGCCTCATTCCAAAATTCTTTTAGGCCAGCAGTCTTAACCTTGAGGCTTCTAGTCTCTAGGACAGATTTTAAGACATGGACCAGAAAATATAGCCAGGAAAGAGGGGGACCAAGAGCTACAGGAAGAAAAGAGAAGGAGATGTCAGCAGGCGGTGGAATGCCCCCCCCCACATGGACCTGAGAGCCCTCTGCAGAGTCCTCAACCAGGAAGGGGAGGGATCTGGATCCAAAGGAAGAAAAAAGGACTAAAATTTTGGGTTCTCTCTGCAAGCTATATTGTTGCAATTAATTGCTTCCTCAGTGGAGGATCCTTTAAGCCTTGCTAGAATGCCTAGGAGGATGGGAACAAAGGGGGCCAGAAGGATATGGCCATCCTGGACTTCCCTCTTATGGGCCAGGAAAAACACTCCCATCCAAATCTGTGGGTCCAATATTTTCTGGAGAAATCCAAGGAGCTAAGATTAAAGCTTCCTCCCAAAAATCTTCTAAGTCCTTTAGTTTTACTTTGATCCTACATAAGTCTAGTAAAGCCTTAAGGGCAGTCAGCTGGGGTGCCTTCTGATGGGGAGGTAAATTACCCATTATGGAGAGGAAAGGTTCCCTAATGGAGCAGAGATGACTAGGAGGTGAGTGGACAGGGTGAAAGAGGGCAGAAAATAAAAAGCAACGACTGGAACTGTCATGGTTTGAAATGTGTCCCCCACAGTCTCATGTGTTTGGCAAGGTCATGGCACCTTGAGAGGTGGAGCCTTGCTGGAGGAAGGCAGTCACAAGGGGGTGAGCCTTGAGGTGGATTAGTCCCACCCTGCCTCCAGGAGAAGTCTGCCTTTGCTACAAGCAGTCTGCAGCTCTCAGCTTCCAAGATGTCTGCAGTGACAGCCTCCTCCAGCTTTGGCCAGCCAGCCATCCCACCTCTGCTTTGAGAGATTATACCTTAACTCTGGATCCGTAAGCTGAATAAACCTCCCTTTCTCCCTTAAGTGGCTTGATTTTGGGTGTTCTCTCACAGCAATAGTTAAGAGTAACTGATACAGGAACCAAGGTCAAAGTAAAAACAACTCCTAAAAAGGTAACTGACATCCAAGGAGAGACCCAGTGCAGGACATATGCAGAGGTGTTTTGGATCTAAGCATCCTGTGCTTAGCGAGGGACTTTGTTACTCCCTTGGGCCATATGCCCCTAGTCAGGCTGATTCAATTTAATCAAACCTGGGCTTCGAGTTCTGAGGGGACCAATTTCTCATGTGAACTCGCTGGGAAAAGACTTAATTTAGAGGAGATCTTTGATCATGGGGAAATCAAGCAAGCGATTTGGTTCCTAACCTTAAGAGGGACTCCTTCATCATCACTAAATCAAGTGACTGACTGTCTATGTTCCTAAGGACTAACAGGGAAAGGGGAAGAAGGGGCCACCTGCTCATCTTCAGGCACCGTAAGCACAGGAACTCAAAACTAAAGTAGCTGCTCACCGAACCTTACCAGAATGGGTGTCTCGTCTACACTGAAGGCAGCACTGCCCCATGTTGGTGCCCAGATGTTGCCGATTCCTCCACTGGGCCAGCCCAGGGGAAGAGGGGAAACGACGGGGCCTCGTGGGCGTGAGGTGAATGGGCAAACCGACGACAGGGTCACCACCCAGACCCCAGGAGTCAGGCGAGAAGCAGCAAGCAGACAATGAGTTGGCTGCAGACTCAGCTTTAATCAGGAAGTGTTTGGGCTTATATAGGGTTGGGGTCCAATCAGATGTGGCCACCCCTCTGCTCGGGGGAGGGGGAAGCAGCCACCAATCATTTAGGTGTTTACAAGGTATCCAGGTTAGATGGCCACTTCCCATTGGTTGTTCATCCCTCCTTCCCATTGGTTGTTCATCCCTCCGTCCACTGGTTGTCCATCCCTCTGCCTTTATGTTTCCTTATTCAGGCTTATCTGTAGCCAGACCTCCTGGATTAGGGACCCCGGGCTAGGGCTTCCCTAAATAGATAGTGCCACATTAACCAATGTTTTTTTTTCTTTAATAGGGGAGTCTATGCAATCTGTTTTACTGTTTTTTGTATGTGTGTCTGTGTATGGAGGTATATAAATGAATGTAGGCATGGTTGCATGTGCATGGGTGTTGCATATGTGGAGGTACATATATGTACAATGGAGGCCTGAGGATAACATCAAGAGTTCCCTTTGATCACTCTCTACTTTTATTATTTTTTAACATCAGAAACAAATAATTTAATAGTATCAAATGCCTTAACTACTAGTATACTCTATTTAATTTACATTTATAGTTGCTCACAACTACTCCTGATAAATTACATGCTTTCTTTCACAGAAATGATCTTCCTTGGTCTCCTGTAACTATATGCTGCTTGTTTGTTTAACATTTCATAGTGTCTTGGGTTCTACTTAGATATATTCCCTCTGAACCAGACAAAACAAAATTAAAAGAACTTTTATTAACTTTTGTTTTTGTTAAATTCTTTCAAAGTGGGTATTTCAAAGATTAAATCTACTTTTATTATTAAGACAGAATCTCTCAATTGAATCCAGAGCTCCCCATCATTTCAAGCACACTAATAAGTTCGACTTAGAGTATCTGCCTTTGCTTCCCAGATACTAGGATGTACGAGGCAGCCACCACACCTTCTTGACTGCTTCATGGGTGCTGAGGATATGAACACTAGTTATTCTGCTTGCAGGTTAAGTGCCTTATCCACTGAAACATCTCCCCAGACTCTTTCTATTGCAGTTACCCTTCATGTTGATGATATGATTGCATGACTGAACTATTCTTGCTTTTGATTCTCACTTTAGTCATCAGATCATGAACAAAGAATATCACATATATTATGTATCAGAAATTTTCATGGTGAATCACATGATGAATATTAAATAAGAAAAATATTAATAATAGAAGAAAACTACCACTGCTCTGCATAGTCAAAAATCATGCACTCTAGCATTATTTTGCCTTGAGTGATGGCTTTTGTCTGCAGCACTGTGGCTGATTCCTCCTTTGCAGTACTACTGTATTGACTTTGTACCCCCATCTCGTAATTGTGGGAATGATAAATAAAGGCATTAACATAATAATTTTAATTATTTAGGGGGGTATCAAGATAGGTCAGCAGGTAAGGTACTTGCTCACAAACCTAGTATCCTGAATGTCATTAGAAACAATTATATTAAGTGAAGTATCCCAGACCCAGAAAATTAAGCGCCGTATGTACTCCCTAATAGTTGGCTCCTAGTACCAAACCCACCCAGCCCACCTAGAGACACTCATAGAAAAATTTCTGTAATACAGTAATTGATTATGAACAGGAGGGATGGGGTAGGAGGGCCACACCAGAAACAAGGAGAGAAGGGACCATGTTACAGCAGAGAAAATAGGCCTCCATCAAGGACTCAAATAAGTAATGAGACATCTGATTAAGTTCACAGACTTTTGTTCCTGATCATTTACAACTAAGGGGGTATGATCTCACCAGAAGAGGAGGGCATATAGTCTGGCAGATAAAAAGTAACCATTTTGCAAATGGGTGATAGACCCCTCCCTCACTGTGGTTTCCCACTTTTTTTACATCTACCTTTGAATGTGCTTTTATCACAAGACTCTAGTTTAACAGCGTTTTGTCTCTGGCCAGGGGGTGACATCCAATGCCCACCAGGATGGAGTGAAGGGCATTGCAGGAGCAACAAATTTGCAAAAGAAAATCAACAAACCACAATCCAGAACTTCAGAGACTCTATATCAACCACCTAGAACTAGGCCAGCCTAATCTCTCCCCATCCTGAAGCTCAGGGAAATTTGCGGAAGAGGGGGCGGTAACAGTGTAAGAGCAAAAGGATGGGAGGAGCAATGATATGCAAGATACTCCATACAAGTTAGGGTTGAAGCAATCATAATTGGACTTTACATGCCTTGCGCATTGTCCAACACACTATTGACCTCACAAAGTCTAGCATCTGCTAAAGGCACCAAGATCCTTGCAGGCAAGGGATTGGCAGCCACAGCAGTGTTCCTATACCTAAGGAGAACACGGGAAAGGGTTCAGGGAAAGGCCACTGGGTCCTTGTACATCATCGGAGAGGAGGGCCCAGAGGAAAATCAGACATGCACAAGAAAGGACTCTCTGGGAATTGGGGTGGGAGGCACTGGGGGATGGGGATGGGGAGCGAGGGGGGTGGGGAGGGGGAGCAGGGGGTACGGGGAGGGGAGGAGGAGGGAGGGAGGGAGGGAACTGGTGTACCTATTAAGTTTGTATGAGCTGAATAATAATAAATAATATATTAATAATAAAAAACCTAGTATCCTGAGTTGAATTTCCCACTAGTTCACATGTTGGAAAGAGCTAATTGACTTCCAAAAATAGTTTCTTCTGATTTCCATGATTTATTAATCTATCCCACTTCCACCCTCCTCTCTGTCTGCTTCTATGGATCCCAGGGTTCCCTCTGGATTGTATACTGTAGTGGGGGTTCAGGCCTCTATGGTCTGGGAAACATTTTTTTAAAGAAAGAATTCTTTCTTTAATCATGTCTTCAGCCATGTAGACACCAACATTCTACAATCCCATTGGCCTATGAGAAGCAACCCCTATGCCCTTAATGGAATGCATTGAATTCATATATCTATAAGTTGTCTTAACTGATCATATATGTCCCAGAGGACAAGTCAAAATATAACTCATAGGCTACATGCTGTACTAAATCATCTCTGATTCCACAAAAACATGTGCAAGAATAGTATGGCTAACTAGCTTGCAGTGGGGTTACAAGGTTCTACCGTCCTGAGTTTAACATTACAAATGGGTCTGCACTCTTGCCATCTACTAGGAAAGCTCTTACCTGAACTCTGATTCTTTTGCTTACAGGCAAGCACTTGACTCACTGATTCATCTCTCCACTCCAAAGTACCTGAATTTTTTCTTTAAACAACACATTCTCTTTTTTGTTTATGTTCACAGAAAATTTGCTGGCAGGGAAGATATAACTGTAGAAGATTCATATCTTCATTCTGACCATTAAGTGGGTTCAAACAGGATCAAATTTCCATGTCAGAAATACAATATGGTACCTAGTAGACTATAGATGAAAATGTTTTTTAAAAAAACATGATCTTAATCAAACCAAGAATAACAAATATAAATAAGTGAGCATAAATTTTATACATAATTTTAAGAATCAAATTAGTTTTGATGTGAGGAAAACAAGGAGTCAATGCACACAATTTTATATTTCAGACATTAGGAATGAAAATCTAAAAATGGTCAGAACCAAATGCAGGATAGTTCAAGAAGCTAAAGAAGTACAATTATTGCACATTTTCCATATGGGAAAACTACAGTTGCAAAAGTTTAAATAGCCAAATAGCAGAAGTTTATCAGGTCACGGCAATGGACAGTAAAGAAAGAATACAGTGTAAGAAGGAACAGCTGGCTGTGGTATGATCATGTTTACATATATATATAATTTTATCAATAAAATATATTAATATTAAACATTTAAATTTATTTACAAGTATCAAATATTATATTTGTAACCATGGAAATGCAAAAAATCAAGTCATATAAGCCAAATTATGCCTTTCAATTACAATACATTTAAGTTATTTAAAGGAAATGGGTAATAGATACACTGTATGTATTTCAGAAAATGCATAACAAATCATGTTTGAACACATAAAAATGATAATTATGAATTTTCAGTAATATCCCACATTTTTCATAATAATATATTTTTAAATGACAACAAAATATAGCTTAATAATATAGATTAATTTAAAAACATTTTTATTCTCTTTAAGTTTTGTACATGAACATAATGAATTTATACTATTTTCACACCTTATCACCAATCCTTTACACCCTCCTTTGCCCATTACAACCTTTCTTCCTCCCTACCTGTTTTCCTCATAACTTTTTGTGTCATTTATTTGTTGTGCTCCTGTGAAAAATTATTGGTGCTCAAGCAACTTAAGGTGGAAATGGAGATTTGTTCAGTTTATGGTTACAGAGAGGAGATACAGTACATTTTGCTAGAAAAGATGGCTGGCAGAAGCTTGAGTTGACCTATGTCATATCCTTCATGGAGGCTGAGAGGTGAAAAATTGCAGACTCAGGAGCAGACTCACTAACTGAAACAGGGTAGTGTTATAACCAATCTCAATGTCAAGGTATATTTTCTAGCTTACATGTATCAATTTTTTTCATTCATTTTCTGTCACTCAACCTCTTGAGCTTACTACCAATTTTCAATCTCAACTTCAATCTCATATTTTTTCTGTATATTGGGAGGGAATGAAAGGAGGGAAGGCAACAAGGGGGGATAATTACCAATATGCTTGTAAAATTAGAAAAAATAAAATAAAAAATCATTGGAAATATAAACTGACTGAAGGATCATAAAAATTTTAAGTGAAATTATCAGATACAGGTAAATATGACAAAAAGTAATTTAATATCATATACAAGGCGTATTCCTAAAAAAAGTTAAATATGATTTGAAACTAAAAAAATCTGGTAAAGAATGAGGGGACATGACATATAGGGTCAATATTAAAAATATGTGGCAACAGCAAATACTCAGGTACTTGCCAGTACAGACATATCAGATCAAATCCAGTGGTCCACACATGTAAAAAGACATAGCAGGTGGAAGACTGACTAGAAAAAGAAAGTAGGAAGAGAAGGGGATAGGAATTGGTAATAAGTGGAAAGCACATGAATTTATTGTATTCAGACATGAAAGTTTTAAAAAATAAGAATAAAAAAATTTGGATAGAGTTTCTAGTGAAAAATATCAGAATATAATAATAAATATGTTATGCTACAAAGGAAATAATAAATAGGTGAAACCACTGAAATAATGTACAAACAAAAATAATGAATCAATACCTAGGTATTTCATGATGCATACATATAGGGTTGTAACAAAAATCTGCCTTTTTTTAAACTTTGTTCAAGCAAGTCACGTTGTGTGCAGAAAATGAAGGTGGAAGATATTATCCACATAAATATTATACCCTAAAGATTAAATAAATGCTGATTATATCTGCCTATAAATTTATGCTATTCACTATAAAAGAAATAAAGGAAGACATGGATAATTAGGAAAGAAAACATAGTCCTGGATTCAGCAATGGTCAGTGTTCTCATACTGAACATTTACTTAATTATTGAATAAGTCATTGCAATAAATATTGTAACACATGTCATGACTGAAATTATTATTTGTAGGTTGAAGGCATTTCTTATGAACTTCTTCTATGGAAGTTGACAAAATTATCAGGCTTAAGCTATTTCTAATTGATTACATGGCCACTGAGTTTTATTAGCACAGCAAAAAAGTCATAGACATACACTTGAATGTAACAGATGACTGATAAGTCTTTACATAATTATCCAGTGAAAACATAAATCCCAAGGGGACTGTGGTAAGAAGTATGTCATTTTTTGAAGCTAATGATACCCATATATGTGTATCTTAATTAATGGGATGTTTCATCATGTAACCAATTTGTAGGACTGTTTTCGTGTGCTTACTAACTTGAATAGGCAAAGAAAAATAGTACCATATATGAGGCAAAACAAATATTTCAAAAGGCACATAATCACCTAACAATGTGATATTTAATTAAATAGTTAATTGCCCAACTTAAAAAGCTGATAGAAATACACTTAAAATTCTATGAATTATTGAGTCTAAATTATTTTTTGTTTGTTTGTTTTTATTTTTTTTATTTTTTCATCCATACTAACTTGATAGGTACTCCATTTCTCTCCTTCCCTCTACCCTTCCCTGGATGCCCTTGCTCCCTCCCCGCTTTTCCCCTTCCTTCCCCCCTCCCTCCCTTTCTCCCAGTGCACCTCCCCCCCATTCCTGGAGCATCCCTTAGTGTGCATGTCAAACTTTCCTCTGGGTCCTCCTCTCTGATGAGGTGTAAGGACTCAATAGCATTGCCTAGAGCTCTTTGTTGTGTTCCCCTTTGGTATAGGAACACTATTGTGGCTGTTAATCCCTTGCTGCTAAGGATCCTAGTGCCTGCGATCCATGCTAGACTTTGAGGGGTCAATGACATGTTGGTCATTGCACAGGTCATGCAAAGTCTTATTATGATTACTTCGGCCCTAACTTGTGTGGAGTATCTTGCATATCATTGCTCCTCCTCATCTTTAGGCCTTACAATCTTACCGCCCCCTCTTCCGCAAATTTCCCTGAGCTTTAGGGTGGGGAGAGATTAGGCTGGCCTAGTTCCTGGTGATTAATGTAGGGTCTCTGATGTTCTGAATTATGGTTTGTTGTTTTATTTCTTCTTTTTTTCTTTATTTGCCATTTTGCTCTTCCTGCACTGCCCTTGTTTCCATCCTGATGGGTATTGGATGTGTCCTCCTCCTAGCCAAAGATAAAAGGCTGTTAAAATAGAGTCTTATTAAAAGAGTAGATTCAAAGGTAGATGGAATAAGAATAGGAGACTGAGTATAGCACAATTAATATGCTAACACATAAAACACTATGACTTCTTAAAAGATAATACAAATGCCATCAATATAAAATGGGATGATAATAATATGTAACTGCCTCATATGAAGTCTTTGCCATGAATAGGAAAGTTATAAATTGAGAGTCATACATAGTCATCTTGAGTCATGCACAGTCAGCTTTCATTGCTTTCTGTTGTTAAAAGAAATTGTCCAGGGTTGTTGCACCTTTAAATTCAAAGCATTTGGAACTACTCCACAAGAACTACACAAGAAATGACCTGTCAGTGACCTATCATCAAAGGGAAAGGTTATAAGAGGCGCTACAACTTCCCTAAGCGACAACTGAAGGTCAAAGTATGATAGAGAGCTCCACAGCAGGGGACTAATTTCCTCAGTGTTTTATCCACTGTTATTTCAGCTATATTCTAATACATATCAGATGCAGATTAGTGTGGGGTAGCTGTTCGCAAAGAGCTGTGAGCTTCCTGGTTTATGAAGACCCTTTGGGGATGGCTCTGGCCTCCATGACCCTGGGGTTTTCTGCATTCACAGCTCTTGGTCTTGGGGTTTTTGTGAAGTGCTGTGACACTTCCATTGTGAAGAGGAGTAACTGCACTCTTAAGTTACATCCTGCTTCTCTCTCTCATATTTGGTTTCTTCAGTTCCTTGCTCTTCTTTGGACATCCCACCAGCACTCTGTAAGAGACCACATTTGGAGTTGTGGTCAATGTGGCTGTGTCTAGTATCTTGGCTACAACATTCACTGTGGTTTTTGGCCTTCAAGTTCACTGCCCCAAGAAGAAGAGTGATGTGGCTGCTGGTCTCTGGTACCCCTAAATTCATCATTTTCTCTTTGTTCATATAAATACACACCCTGAACATGGCCACATTATTATTGTGTGCAACAAGGGCTCAGACATTGTCTTCTATTGTGTCCTGGGATACCTGGGATTTTTGTCATCACTGTGATTTTTGTCCAGAAACCTGACTGACACATTCAATGAAGCCAAATTTCTGACCTGCAGTATGCTGGTGCTCTGCAAGGGAAGAATCACCTCCATGTCTACCACAGCAACAAAGGTTATAGTCTCAATACAAGTGTTTTCCATCTTGGCGTTCCATACATGACTGCTAGGTGCATCTTTGTCCCAACATGCTATATTATTAATAAAAGACTGATAGAAATTCTCTATCAAATCCCAAGAATAGAACACTTTTCTGAAATCACGCAACTTTTAAAGTTAGTTGATTTGGATGATAAATAGGAATATAGTTTATTTGCCCTTTCCACCCGGGATGTGCGCCTAGTCCAGGGAGGACACACTGCTCCTCAGGAGGTGACGTCCAATACCAAATAGGATGTAGCCAAGGGTGGTGAAGGAACAGCAAAACTGAAAAAACAACAAAATGTAATCCAGAACACAAGACCCTAAATTAATCACCTGGAACTAGACCAGCCAAATTTCTCCCCATCCTAAAGCTCAGGGAAATTTGCAGAAGAGGGGGCAGTAAGATTGTAAGAGCCTAAAGATGAGGAGGAGCAACCATACGCAAATACTCCACACAAGTTAGGGCCAAAGTAACCATAATAGGACTTTGCATGACCTGTGCAATAACTGACACATTAATGACCCCCCCAAAGTCTAGCATGGATCACAGGCACTAGGATCCTTAGAGGCAAGGGGTTAACAATCACAATAGTTACTCCTATACTAAAGGGGAGCATAAGAAAGGGCTCTGGGCAATGCTACTGAGTCCTTATACCTCATTAGAGTGGAGGACGCAGAGGGAAGTTTGACATTCACACTAAAGGATGCTCCAGGGATGGGGGACAGGGGGTCACTGGGAGTAAGGGAGGGAGGGGGGTGAAAGCAAGTGGAAATGGTGGGAGGGGTGGAAGGAGAGAGGGGACCGGGGTACCTATTAAGTTTGTGTAAGTGGAAAAATAATGAAAAAAGGAATATAGTTTATTCATCATATATGAACATATAAAATGTATATATATAAACAATATATGTTTCAATGCATATAATTGATTAGTTGTAAGTACATGCCCTGAAATCAAAACTGTGAAACTTTAATCATTGAATAATAGTCTGCAATCTCAGATTAGTTTCCATGTACCATGACTTCTCCATGTTTTTTTTTTTTTCGGAATGAGTATAGTAAACTACTTTTATTAGTATTTATATTCTGATTTCCTCTCTTCCATTGCCATCCATCACTTTTGTAACCAGGGGTTTTTTAATAAATATTTTCAGATAGAAGAAAACTTTCTCCTCTACAGTACAAAAGAGCTCATGAGACATTTGAGATGCTTTTGGAGAATGAATAACATGTGACAAATTTAAATTCACTACTTCAAGGTAATGATGTTTGAACATAAAAGTTTCTTCCTCTTATCTCCAAAACAACATTTTCATGAACATATATATCTCAAGTACTACATAGAGTTACAGAATCTAGCAGTCAGAATCATGACATAATCCTTGTAAGGTATTTCAATGCTCCATTAGAAATAAACTAACCACCAAGATAGAAAAATAAACATGGACAAAGGCATTAAACTACATCATACCAAATTGACTTGAAAGGCATATATTCCATACAAATATTTCAGCATACACATTTTTCCCAGGGGTCCATGAGACATATTCTAGAATAAATCCCACAATCAACATCACAGAAGAGGGGACTGTAAAAATGTAAGTGTCTGAGGGTGGGGAAGGGTACTCCCAGACAATATCTTCTGGCTATGACAGGGCTGCTGAATGCATGAATTGACTGTAGATGTTTTTTACTCCCACAAGTACTGCACGAAATTTGGCCTATCAAAAGCTCACCAAGTAAAAGAAAAGATCTAAAGAGATTCTGTCATCCCTTAGAGTATATTGAGGATGAATATCGAATGGTGGAAAAGTAGCTACTTTTCTTGTGATAGATATAGGTATCAGATTAATAGTAGATGGTGAAATGGTAGGCACATCTCAAAGATTTAGTGGTTGAGGCTTAACTACCTACTTACCTCCCAAAGAAGCCTGAAAGACAGTTTCTAATTGATGTGAGAAGATAACAACCAAGGGGGTTGGGACCATTCCCTGGGCAGTTGGATAAAAGGGGGGAAGATGATTAAATAAGTTGACTTTCCTTAGCATGATTTGAACCTACTTGCTGTGTGTCTAGTGAAGAAATTTTCTCCTTGCTCAGTAATACTTTGCATATTATATGGCCATTCCCTTCATTTCTTGGCGGTGGTATGTGCTGTCTTGCCAAAATGGATTTAAAATAATAACCAGATGATCATAAGACAATATAAAGTCTCCTTATTCACCTAGGACATTTAGTAACGAATTTATCAGCAACCAGCAGACAAAATGCAGCATTTCTTAATGGTAAATGCAGTGTAAACACACTGACTTATTATCCACACTCCAACAAGTGTTCAGTCATAGGCCAGTACATATGTAATAAAACTGGGAATTAAAATCCTTTCCTCAGTGGTATACCCACTGATATATGATTCATTCTCTAGCAAGTATTCTGGCACATTACATCAAACAAAATCCAGATAAGACCAAATATGTCAAGTAAAAGACAGGAAAATAGAAGAGAGATTGGAAAGAAAGAAAAAGGATTCTAATGAGAAAAGGAGAGGTGATGGATTAGGAATTATGCAATATATTCAATCTGTTTATGCATGAAATTCTAAAAGAACAAAAAATTAACAATTGAAATGGTAATCCAGAAACAAGGAGAGAGAGGGATCATGCTACAACAGAGAAAATAGGCCACCATCAAGGACTGTAACTAAGTTAGGAGACATCTGGTTGGGCTCTCAGACTTTCCTAACTGGTCACTTGTATCTGAAGGGGTATGATATCACCAGAAAGGGAGGGCATACAGTCTGGCAGATAGAAGGTAACCATCCTACAAATGGTCTCCTACTGTTATTCCATTTACCTTTGAATCTACTCTTATAATAACACTCTATTTTAACAGCCTTTTATCCCTGGCCAGGGGGTGACATCCAATACTCATCAGGATGGAGCCAAAGGGCAGTGCAGGAGCAGCAAAATTGAAAAAAAATCAACAAACCATAATTCGGAAAATCAGAGACTCTACATCAACCACCTGGAACCAGACCAGCCAAATTTCTCCCCATCCTAAAGCTCAGGCAAATTTGCAGAAGAGGGAGCAATAAGATTTTAAGAGCCTAAAGATGGGGAGGAGCAACAATATGCAAGATATTCCATGCAAGTTAGGTCCGGAGTAATCATAATAGGATTTTGCATGACCTGCACAATGACCAACGTATCTTTGAACCCCCAAAGTCTAGCATGGATCACAGGCACTAGGACCCTTAGAGGCAAGGGATTAAGAGCCACAATAGTGTTCCCATACTAAAGGGGAACACACACACAAAAAGAGCTCTAGGCAATGCCACTGAGTCCTTACACCTCATCAGAGAGGAGGACCCAGAGGGAAGTTTGATATGCACACAAAAAGATGCTCCAGGAATGGGGGGGGGAGGAGAGGGGGCACTGAGAGAAAGGGAGGGAGGGGGGAAAGGAAAGGGAAAAGGTGGGGAGAGAACAAGGGGATCCCCGGAGGGGTGGAAGGAGGGAGGGGAATAGGGTACTTACCAAATTTGTATGAGTGGAAGAAATAAAAAATAAAATTAAAAAAAGAAAATGGTAAACCAAACAATATAACATTTATACTGAAAATAAATATATAAAACCAAAATGAACCCACTATGACATACATTTATTTTTTTTGGAAATGTCTATTATCAGTAGGCAAGAGATAATTTTTGAGGGCTCTACCCTTTATCTTTTTTTGAATATTATTTTTAATTTTTTTAGTTTTAAAACATAAGTAGTTGTCGTTACACCTCTCCTTCTTTGTTCCTCCCCCCTTTTTGTCTGATCTTCTCCTTCCTTCACAAATCCATCCATCTCCTACCCACCTGTCTTGTTGTGTGGAATCCTGGGTTCCCTTAGGGGTGTCTGCTCTAATAGGGTCTCAGAACTCTGTTGTAGATTAAGTGTTCCTACTTTGGGTAGAAGCACTGATAGGCAAAGTATAATTTTAACAATTAACATCTGTTGGTCAGATGTAAATGAGTATAAACTATATGTGAAACAAAACCACGTCACTCAAAATTCATGGAACTTCCCATGAACCAGTGGTTCTCCCACATGACAAATTTCCAAAGAAATGAAATTTCTATGTTGAAAGGGTACTTCTTACCCAATGAATTGCTCCTATTTTCACAAGCTGAAGTATAAAATAAATGAAGGAATACATCATGACCAGAGAAACAAAATGTCACATCTAACACAAGGGAAAATGATAGTGACATAAAGAAGAAAATATTCTCATCAGTAATCACAAGAATGGAAATTAAGGATACTATAGTAATTGATATGACAATAAACAAGGCATAATAGGTAACTGTCATATCACAGTAATGTATAGAATATAAGATCTTGAGTTATGGTAATAGGAAAAGAATCCTAATTAACAAAGGTATGAGTAATGAAATGGTAGTGATGGGCTAATATTATTCAAATGGTAGAAATTTCCATTCAGACAAAAGGAATGATATCTTTTTACATGATGTTTACTGTTAAAATGGATCTCAGGGGGCAGTCCATGGTGGTTCCCGAATTCGTCCGTGGTTCTACACACACACACATATACATATACACAAATACATAACACACACGTGCACACACACATACACGCACAATTGAATAAATAACAAATAATTTTAAAAAAATGGATCTCAGGGGAGAAGGCTTCAGGCAATAGGATCCTTAGAGGCAAGGGG
Source organism: Typhlomys cinereus (assembly GCA_023101885.1). Classification (NCBI taxonomy): domain Eukaryota; kingdom Metazoa; phylum Chordata; class Mammalia; order Rodentia; family Platacanthomyidae; genus Typhlomys; species Typhlomys cinereus. The sequence continues at coordinate 20,953 of JALPQD010001129.1, read as the reverse complement.
TTAAACAGTCATAATAGAGTTCCCATACTAGTGGGCATCCCAAGAAGGGGCACCAAGCTATGCCACTGAGTCTTGAACCCTCACTATTGTATATGACGAGGAGGGAAATTCAGCACTCACATAAACAGATGCTTCAGAGGATGGGAGGGAGAAGTCAGGCAGCAACAAGAGAAGAGGAGAGAAGGAAAAGTGGCGAGAGGGAGGAAAAGGGATGAGAGGGAGAGGAGGTGTGGGAAGTAGGGGAGAGTGGAATGGTGGAAATGAGAAAGGAGGTGAGAAGGAGAAGAGGTGGGATACTTATTGAGCTTGTATAAACAGGCAAAAATGTAATAAAATTATAATTAAAAATTATATATTATAATCCAGAAAATTATTGAGGTACAGGAAAAAGTTTCTCAAAATACATTGTAAATAACAGCATAATACAAACTGCATTTTACTTTTTTCTTTTTGTTCTTATGGAGTTAATCAACACTTTAATTTTTTTTTACCATTTTTTTAAATCTCTGCTCATACAAACTTAATAGGTACACCGGTTCCCTCCTTCCCTCCTCCTACCCCCGACCCCTCTGCTCACCCTCACATTACCCCTCCCTTCCCACCCCCCACTGCCTCCCCTCCAACAATCCCCAGAGAATCCTTTAATGTGCATGCCAAACACTCCTCTAGGTCCTCCTCTCCGATGATGTACAAGGAACCAGTAGCATTTCCCTGAACCCTTTCCTTTGTTCCTCTTAAGCATAGGAACACTATTTTGGCTGTCAATCCCTTGCCTCCAAGGATCTTGGTGCTTTTAGCAAATGCTAGACTTTGTGGGGTCAATAGTGTGTTGGACATTGCGCAGGGCATGCAAAGTCCAATTATGATTGCTTCGGCCCTAACTTGTGTGGAGTATCTTGCATATCATTGCTCCTCCCATCCTTGTGCTCTTACACTCTTACCCTCTTACCTCCCCCTCTTCCACAAATGTCCCTGAACTTCAGGATGGGGAGAGATTAGGTTGGCCTAGTTCTAGGTGGTTGATATAGTGTCTCTGTAGTTCTGGATTATGGTTTGTTGATTTTCTTTTGCGGTTTTGCTGCTCCTACAATGACCTTCAATCCATCCTGCTGGGTATTGGATGTCACCACCTGGCCAGAAACAAAAAGCTGTTAAACTAGAGTCTTGTTATAAGAGCTCATTCAAAGGTAGATGTAATAAAAATAGGAAACCACATTGAGGGAGGGGTCAATCACCCGTTTGCAAAATGGTTACTTTTTATCTGCCAGACTATATGCTCTCCCCTTCTGGTGAGATCAAACCCCCTCATGTGTAAATGATCAGGAATGAATAGTCTGTGAACTTAACCAGATGTCTCATTGCTTACTTGCAGTCCTTGATGGAGGCCTATTTTCTCTGCTGTAACATGGTACCCACTCTCCTTGTTTCTGGTGTAGCCCTCCTACCCCATCCATCCTGTTCACACTCCTAGCAATTACTGTATTACACAGATTTATCGTCAAGTGTCTCTAAGTGGGCTGGGTGGGTTTAGTACTAGGAGCCACCTATTAGGGAGTACATACGACACTTAATTTTCTGGGTCTGGGATACTTCACTCAATATAATTGTTTCTAATGACATCCATTTACCGGCAAATTCCAGTAATTCATCATTTTTGATGGCTGAGTAGTACTCCATTGTATAGATGTACCACAGTTTCCTTATCCACTCGTCAACTGTTGGACATTTCGGTTGATTCCATGACTTTGCTATTATAAACAGTGCTGCTATGAACATGGTCGCACTTGTGCTATCGAGGTGAACCTCTGCTGAATGGGGGTTATTCCCAAAAGTGGAATCACAGGGTCATATGGCATTTCAATCTTTAATTTCTTTAAGAATCTCCAGATGGCTCGCCAGAGTGGCTGTATGAGCCTGCATTCCCACAAGCAATGTAAGAGAGTTCCCCTCTTTCCACATCCTCTCCAGTATTTGGTGTTGTTCGTATTGTGGATTTTTGCCATCCTAACCAGGGTGAGATGATATCTCAGGGAAGTTTTAATTTGCATTTCCCTGATGGTAAGGAAGTGGAGTATTTTTTAAGATATTTGTTAGACATTTTAATTTCATCCCTGGTAAAGTTTCTTTTAAGTTCCAGGGCCCATTTTTTAATTGGGCCATTGGTTTCCTTGGTGTTTAGTTTTCTAAGTTCTTTGTGTACTCTGGACAGCAGAGTTCTATCAGATGTGTGGTTAGTGAAGATTTTCTCCCATTCTGTGGGTTGCCTTTGAGCTTGCGTTACAATCTCTTTATCTGAACAGAAGCTCTTTAATTTCACAAGATCCCAACTGTTAAGAGTTGGTAGCAGTGACTGTGCCATTGGATGACTGTTTAGGAACTTTAGGCCTAGCTCAATCACCTCGAGGGAATTCCCCACCCTTTCAACTATGGTTTTTATAGTCTCTGGCCTTAAATCAAGGTCATTGATCCATTTGGAATTAAGTCTTGTACAAGGTGACAAGTACGGGTCCAGTTTTAATCTTCTACATGTGGAGATCCAGTTTTGCCAGCACCATTTGTTGAAGATACTGTTTTTTTCCCATTGAATTTTTTGGGCCCATTTGTCAACGACCAAATGGCTGTAATTTTGTGGGCTTATATCTGGGTCTTCAACCCTTATCCATTCATCTGTGTGTCTATTGTACCAGGCTGTTTTTATAACTATGGATTGGTAGTATAGACTAAGGTTTGGTATGGTAATACCTCCAGCAGTGTTTTTGTTATTCAGGATTGTCTTTGCTATCCTGGGTCTTTTCTGCCTCCATATGAATTTTGAGATTGTTTGGTCAACTTCTTTAAAGAATTGCTTTGGGATTTTAATTGGTATAACATTGAATGTATATATTGCCTTTGGTAGGATGGTCATTTTTACGATGTTGATTCTGCCAATCCAGGAACATGGGAGGTCTTTCCACCTTCTGATGTCTTCTGCAATTTCTTTCTTGAGGGTTTTAAAGTTTTCATTGTAAAGGTCTTTTACCTCCTTGGTTAGGTTTATACCAAGGTATTTCATTTTTTTAGGGGCTGTAGTAAATGAGATTGTGTCTCTCAGGGCTTTTTCACTTCTTTCTTTCTGGGCATATATGAAAGCCATTGATTTTTGTACATTTATTTTGTATCCTGCCACCCTGCTGAACTTCTCAATTAGTTCCAGGAGCTTCCTGGTGGAGTTTTTGGGATCACTCAGGTATAAGATCATGTCATCTGCAAATAGGGATATCTTGACTTCTTCCTTGCCAATTCAAATCCCTTTTGTGTCCCTTTCTTGTCTTATGGCTTCAGCTAACACTTCAAGTACAATATTGAATAGAAGTAGTGACAGTGGACAGCCTTGTCCAGTTCCTGATCGAAGTGGGAATACTTCCAATTTTTCCTCATTGAGTATAATCCTTGGTTTGTGCTTGTTGTATACAGATTTTTTTATATTGATAAATGTTACTTCCTTAACCACTGTCTCTAGTGCTTTGATCATAAAAGGCTGTTGGATCTTGTCAAAAGCTTTTTCTGCATCTATTGAGAGTATCATGTGGTCTTGAATTTGGACTGGTTTATATGATGAGTTACATTTATTGATTTGCATATGTTGAACCAACCTTGTGTGCCGGGGATTAAGCCTACTTGGTCCCCCTGAATGATCTTTTTGATATGTTTTTGAATCCTATTTGTTAAGATTTTGTTGAGAATCTTTGCATCTGTGTTCATCAGAGAGATAGGCCTATAGTTTTGTTTTTTAAGTGAGTCTTTATTAGGTTTTGGGATTAAAACAATATTAGCTTCATAGAAAGAATTTGTTAGTGTTCCTTCCTTTGCTATTTGATGGAACAATTTAAGGAGTATTGGTGTTATTAACTCCTTAAATGTCTGGTACAACTCTATGCTGAATCCACCTGGTCCAGGACATTTTTTGATGGGAAGCTTTGAGATTACTTCCTCAATATTATAGGACTATTTAAATAATTCACAACTTCCTGATTCAATTTAGGTAAGTTGTGTTTACTTAGAAATTTATCCATCTCTTTTGTGTTGTCATATTTCACAGAGAATAAGCATTTGAAATATGACGTTATAATTCCTGGTTTTCTTGGGTATCAGTAGTGATAACTTCATTTTCATTTCTAATTTTGTTAACTTGGGTTTTCTCTCTCTTCCTTTTGGTTAAATTAGCTAGGGGTTTATCAATCTTATTGATTTTTTCAAAGAATCAGCTTTTTGACTGGTTGATTTTCTGGATCATTTTCCTAATCTCTATTTCAGATATTTCTCCCCTTATTTTGCTAATCTCTTCTCTTGTACTAGTTTTGGGATCAGATTGCTCTAGTTTTTCTAAAGCTTTAATCATTATCATTCGCTTTCAGGAAATATTGAATTTCCTTTTTAATTTCTTCCTGAATCCTGTTGTCATTCAGCATCATAGTGTTAAGTTTCCAGAGTTAGTGTATTTTCTGTCTTTTATTGTGTTGTGAATGTCCAGCTTTAGATCGTGATGGTCTGATAAGGCACAAGCTAGAATTTCAACTTTCCTGTATATGTGGAGATTCATTTTGTGGCCAAATATTGTGATGTCTTCCTGGTGAATTGTACCTGTGACTAAAATGTAGTATCCATCTGTCTCTTATGATTTTCTTTGGTTTGAAGTGTACTTTGTCTTACAGCATAATGGCTATCCCTGCCTGTTTCCTTGTTCCATTAGCTTGCAGAATTTTGGACCAGCCTTTCATTTTTATGATGTGCCTGTCTTTTGTGGTGAGATGAGTTTCCTGAAGGCAGCAGATTGATGGGTTGTGATTTTTAATCCAAGTTTGTAATCTATGTCTCTTAATCGGCGAGTTAATACCATTGACATTTAATGTTATAATGGAGAAATTATTTTTAATTCTGGACATTTTTTATGTTTAGTGGATTTTGTAAGCTTATCGTTTTATATTTATATTTTTGTGGTATTATACTTCCCTTCTGTCCTCCTGGATATGCTTGTTCTTTTCTTCAAGTTTGAGTATCATTTCTAGCATTTTTTGAAGGCCTGGTTTGGTAGACATGTATCCTTTCAAGTTGTCTTTGTACTGGAAAATTTTTCTTTCTCCCTCGATCATGACAGATAGTTTTGTTGGGTATATCAGTCTGGGTTTTCATCTTTGCTCATTTAATACTTGAACTATGTCTCTCCAAGCTCTTATTGCTTTTACTGTTTCCATTGAGAAGTCATTTGTTATTTTAATAGGTTTGCCTTTAAAAGTGAGTTGCTTTTTTTCTTTTGAAGCTCTCAGCACCTTTTCTTTGTCTTGAAAATGGAGTGTTTTGACTGTTATTTGCCGTGGCAATTTTCTATTTTGGTCCTATCTGTTTGGAGTGTGAAATGCCTCTTGTATTTGGATGGGCCTCTCATTCTTCAGTTGAGGGAAGTTTTCATTTATGATAATTTGAAAAATTTCCTCAGGTGTGGTCTTTTGAGATTCTTGCTCTGGTATTCCATGAATGAGCATGTTAGGCTTCTTCAGGGTGTCCCATATCTCTTGAATGTTCCTCTCAAGTATCTTTTTGGCTTTAACAATCTTTTCCATTAATCTGGTTAATTCTCCCACTTTGTCTTCAAGATCTGAAATTCTATTTTCTGCTTCGTTAGTTCTGCTGATGACTCTCTGTTGGCTTTGGGTTGAAGATAGCTTGTCTTTTAGTTCAATTTTAAACTCTGCCTGAGGCTGTTTTAAGTACTCTATGCCTATTTTTGTTTCTTGAACTGTTTTTCTCATTCCTCCAAGTGCCTGTTTTGTTCCTCTTCAAAGTGGTTGATTCGGTTGTTAACTCTTCTCAGATTTCCTCTTTCATAGTATTAATCATGGAAATGATCATACATTGAAAGTCGTTATGTTGGATCTGGCTTTCTTGGTTATTATCTGTGAATTTGTTGGTTGGGATCCATCATTATGGGATTAATTCTTTCAATGGGAAATTGGTTTTCTTGGGTTTTGTTTCTCATGGATCTGCACTTTGACTTGGGCATTGTTGCTTTGTCTTCTAGGGATTTTCAGTTTCTGTGTGTTTTTGACTGATTTAGTTGGTATTACTACATTTGCCAGTTTTTACTAGTGCTTGCCTTGAGGTTGGATATGTTTGTCTTTTGTTATTGTTATTTCCTAGAGGCTGTTAGGCTGTTAGTACATCAGTTAAGTCAGGTTAAGTAGACAGGGGGCGAATATTAGTATGGTAGTGCACTTTTATGATGTAATATCTTGATGATATGTGAGGGTGAGTGGTATGATCCCTGGAGTTGTATATGTTTTTGGGGTGGCTTATGGAAAAGTTAATCTATAGTGATTAATATTAGAAAGGAACAGTAAGGTGAAAAAAAGTAGGAGATTTACTTATCTTTAGGCTGGATGTGAAGAATCTCTCCCATGTGATAGGATGATTGTAGAGGTTTACAGATATATGGCTTTTGACCCTTAGAACTTTGCTTGAGTTTTCTTTGGACTCTATTGAATTCTGAGTAGCAGTGTGTCTTCTGTAGACCACGTGGGTGGGTCCCCGGTGGGCGAGAGAGGCAGAGGGGCTGATGTTGATGGCAGAATTCTTTACCCGGGACCTGGGACTTTGCTTAGTGTCCCACCCAAGCTCCAGGGATGGAGGAAAGCGAGCAAGTCCTGTCCAGTTGGGCGGACAGGTAGGCTGGAGGGAGAAATGGGCCTGGGGCCCGGGGCGTGGCCCAGGCCAATACCATAGGCAGCCTGGGTGCCGCTGGGATCCGGGGCGACCTGGGAGGGGGCTGGGGGTCTCACCTGGGGTTCTGGCAGAGTGGGGAGCGGGAGGCGTGGTCAGGCGGACAAGGGTGGGAAGGGTATGAAGTCAACTACGTAAAACTATTTTGCTTTGTAAAGGCGGGCCGGGAGGGAGAAGCGGAGCTGGGGTCCCGGGGCGTGGCCCAGGCCAGAGCCCCAGGCAGCCTGGGGCCCGCTGGGTCACAGGGCGACCTGGGCGGGGCTGGGGGGACTCACCTGGGGGTCGCTGCATTTTACTTTTTAAACATGGACTATTACTAAAATAATACTCAATAACATCATATCACAGAATATCTGGATATAATCACATGGTTAATTTAAATAAATAAATGTGAATAAGCAATGGCAAGCAATTTGCTTAAAATTTTTCCGTGATACACACAGAAGGATAGGAGAGTTGTGGGACACAGCAGGATTGATGAAGGGAGAGGAGGGTGGGAGAGGGGTGTGTGAATGGAAAGTGCAAGAGAGGAGGAAGGTAGGTGGGAAGGGTATCAAGTCAACTACGTAAAACTATTTTGCTTTGTAAATAAAAATAAAAATTAATATAATAATAATTAAATAATTGAAAGAAACTCAGTACTTTCTATGAAATTGTGACATAAATTATTTCTCAAATCTTCAATTACATTTTAAAATAGGGAAAAAAATCCTGAGTGAAGATTCCAAGAATTTGTCAATCCAAGTTGAAGAAGCAACCTTGGAGAGGAAATTAAGATTACAATTTCTTTAATCAGGAGCTCTGAGAATTCAATGAGACTGTTGGGTATTTCCTAATGCCCTTGTTACCACTTACATTTATTGCTTTTTAAATAAAGGCAAAAGAAATCCCAAATGTCTTTCTTAGAATAGATTATGGATAGTGAAGGTTTCTGTGACATCCACAGAATCAGTGGGTTCCAGAGTGGTCTGGTGGAGTGAGGCAGAAAGAAGATAGAAGGGGATACTTGGACTCAGCTTTAAAGTAATAAAAACAGAAACTTTCCACGTTTATTTTGTTTAGGGAGGTGAGCTCTCTGTACTTTGAAGGAACTTCAGTTTTCAATGGGATCAAATTCTTCCAGCATATCTATCATTTCTCATCTCACACTTGGAATTCAAAGAGTACTTTCCAGCAGGATTTAGATTCTCATAAATCTTCATCTCCAGAGTCACTGTAAAGGTCTATCAGCTCTCCTCCAACAGATCATTTGTTTGTTATCTGCTGACTGAAGCTCTTCAGTACATAGATCTGTTTATTTTGTTTCAAATTTCACTGCATTTTTCCCTTGTACTATAAATGATTTTTCTTTCACATTTAAATGTATTTCTTCTTAGATCTACATTTTTATACTTATAATTATACCATAAAGTAGATCATTTATATTCCATACATGCATATGCATCTAATGTCAACATTCAGGGGACTTTGCTCATTCTATCATTCTAGGATATTTACTACTTATTTATGTTTCTAGGTATAGAAATCTGAACCCCACTTGTTAACAATGTAAACTACCCCTGAGTAATATCTTAATCCAATAAATATTTGCTAAAACATTTTTAAAATGAAGTTTGAGCTCATGATATATGCAGCATTTTCATCCAGTATCTCCAGGTAGGGTATGACTTTTGAAATTGACTATTCATTATTTGGTCAGTAATTTTTCCTGAGTTTCTCATTTCTTAAATGTCAACCTCTGCTTCTGCCCACTGTCAAGGCTATTAATTTTGTTACATACAGTGTAAGTAGTGGATTTGGTGTCTACAATTTCCTATAATTAATTACTATTGTTATCGATTGTACCAAGTGACATTTTGATGTTTTTTAATGTTATATAACTATATATATGTCTATGAAATGTATAATAAGTTGCATATTTTCCTCTTTTTGTGTCACAGTGAACCCTTACATAGTCAAAATTTTTATTTCAATAGCTCACACAATGCTACAAGTTTATTTTAAAGTCTTACAAAAATGAATGAAAAGGGTCCATGGTCAGAACTTCAGCCCTTCACATGAACATGAACTTAGCATTGTGAGAAAGTTATGGGTGTTCTGTTATGGGTATCAAACCCCTTCCCTCTCGCTCTATCCTCTGTCTGCAGCAAATGATCTCTCAAACCCCAAGCTCACCATGGAGAACCATGTCCTCTGTCTCTTATTGTTGAAACCTTTTCATTCTTTATTCTTATTTACCTTCAGGAGAATGTTCCTTCCTTTCCCTCTCAGCTCAAGCATTTCTGTTCCAGAGTGGCCTATAATACCCAGCTTCACACACTGAATCAATTCACAGTGATGATTCCATCATGGGTCATGTTCACATTCACAGTGTGGCTTCCTCCTGTCACAGAAGTGCAAACATTCATTTCTGACTTGAATTTGTGATGGTGGATGGTTTTACACAATTTAGCATACTTCAGTCACATTCATTACTTTCATGTTTTAATCACTAAATGATCATATCAGTACAATGCATAATGTGATCCCTTGAAGAGCATGGGTGCATTGCCACTCATTGTCACACTTTGTGTGCTGTGTGATTTTTAATGAGCTTTTCTTTTTCATCTTTTTTTTCTATTTTTTATTACACATTTTATTTTTGCCTCATCATACAAGCTCAACAAGCACCCCCCTCTTTTCCCTCTCCTCTCCCCTCCTCTGCCATTCTCCATTACACTCTCCCCCTTTCCCCCCTCCCTTTTATCCCTTCCCTTTCTTTTCCTCTCCTAGTGCCTACCACTTCCTCCCATCCCCCAGTACATCCATTTATGTGGGTTCTGAACCTCCTTGTGAGTCCTCTACTCTAGTGAGGGTTCAGTACTCAGTGGCATAACTTGGGGCCCCTTCTTTGGCTGTCTGCAAGCATGGGAACTCTATTATGACTGTTTTATCCCTTGCCTCTAAGGATCCAACTGCCTGAGCCCTTCTCCCCTGTGATCTGTGTTGGTCAGGCAAAATCCATCCTGCAGGTCAAACAAAACCCAATCACATTGTGGCTATATCCTGGCTGCTGCAGCCCTGACTTGTGTAGAGTATCTTGCATATCGTTGGTCTTCCCAATCGTTAGGCTCTTACAATCTTGCCTCTCACTATTCCACAAGGATCCCTGAGCTTTAGAATGGGGAGAGAGTTGGCTGGTCTAGTTCCACGTGAATAATGTAGGTCTTTGGTATTCAAAATTATGGTTTGTTATTTTCTTTTTTAATACATTTTTATTATTATTTCAGCACATACAAACTTAATAAGTACACGAGTTTCCTCCCTCCCTCCTGCTCCCACCGAATGCCCTGCTCCCCCTCCCCTCACCACTCCCACCCCATCCCCCCGTGCCTCCCGCCCCAATTCCAAGAGAGTCCTTTCTTGTGCATGCCTGATTTTCCTCTGGGCCCTTCTCCACGATGACGTACAAGGACCCAGTGGCCTTTCCCTGAACCCTTTCCCATGTTCCCCTTAGGTATAGGAACACTGCTGTGGCTGCCAATCCCTTGCCTCCAAGGATCTTGGTGCCTTTAGCATATGCTAGACTTTGTGAGGTCAATAGTGTGTTGGACATTGTGCCACGCATGCAATGTCCAGTTATGATTGCTTTGGCCCTAACTTGTGTAGAGTATCTTGCAAATCATTGCTCCTCCCATCCTTTTGCTCTTTCACTCTTACCGCCCCATCGTCCCCAAATGTCCCTGAGCTTCAGGATGGGGAGAGATTAGTCTGGCCTAGTTCTAGGTGGGTGATATAGAGTCTCTGAAGTTCTGGATAGTGGTTTGTTGATTTTCTTTTGCAGTTTTGTTGCTACTGCAATGCCCTTCACTCCATCAAGATGGGCACTGTATGTCACACCCTGGCCAGAGACAGAAAGCTGTTAAACTGGAGTCTTATTTTAAGAGCACGTTCAAGGGTAGATGTAATACTTATACCCAAAAGTGGAATCCCAGGGTCATATGGCATTTGCCAATGGGAGGGGTCAATCACCCATTTACAAAATGGTTACTTTTTAATCTGCCGGACTATATGCCCTCCCCTTCTGGTGAGTTCATACCCCCTTAGTTGTAAATGATCAGGAACGAATGTCTGTAAACTTAACTAGGTGTCACATTACTTTCTTGCAGTCCTTGATGGAGGCCTATTTTCTCTACTGTAACATGGTCACTTCTCTCCTTGTTTCTGGTGTGGCCCTCCAACCCCATCCCTCCAGTTCAAATCCTTGCAATTACTGTAGGTAATATATAGATTTACCTATGAGTGTCTCAAGATGGGTGGGTTTGGTATTAGGAGCCACCTACTAGGGAGTACATACGGCGCTTAATTTTCTGGGTCTGGGATACTTCACTTAATATAATTGTTTCTAATGACATCCATCTCCCAGAAAATTCCAGTAATTCATCATTTTTGATGGCTGAGTAGTACTCCATTGTATAGATGTACCACAGTTTTCTTATCCACTCATCAACTGTTGGATATTTCGGTTGATTCCATGTCTTTGCTATTGTAAACAGTGCTGCTATGAGCATGGTGATGCTTGTGCTATCGAGATGAACCTCTGCTGTATGAGGGGTTATACCCAAAAGTGGAATCGCAGGGTCATATGGCATTTCAATCTTTAATTTCTTTAAGAATCTCCAGACGGCTCTACAGAGTGGCTGTATGAGCCTGCACTCCCACCAGCAATGTAGGAGAGTTCCTCTCTCTCCACATCCTCTCCAGCATTTGTTGTTGTTTGTATTGTGGATTTTTGCCATCCTGACCGGGGTGAGATGATATTTCAGGGAAGTTTTGATTTGTATTTCCCTGATGGCTAAGGAAGTGGAGCATTTTTTAAGATATTTGTTAGACATTTTAATTTCATCCCTGGTAAAGTTCCTTTTAAGTTCCAGGGCCCATGTTTTAATTGGGCCATTGGTTTCCTTGATGTTTAGTTTTCTAAGTTCTTTGTGCACTCTGGACAGTAGAGCTCTATCAGATATGTGGTTAGTGAAGATTTTGTCCCATTCTGTGGGTTGCCTTTGAGCTCGCGTTACAATCTCTTTATCTGAACAGACGCTCTTTAATTTCACAAGATCCCAACTGTTGAGAGTTGGTAGCAATGACTGTGCCATTGGATGTCTGTTTAGGAAATGTTGGCCTAGCCCAATCAGCTCGAGGGAGTTCCCTACCCTTTCAACTATGGTTTTTAGAGTCTCTGGCCTGATATCAAGGTCCTTGATCCATTTGGAATTAAGTCTTGTACATGGTGACAAGTACGGGTCCAGCTTTAATCTTCTGCATGTGGAGATCCAGTTTTGCCAGCACCATTTGTTGAAGATGCTGTTCTTTTTCCATTGGATTCTTTGGGCCCCTTTGTCAAAGACCAAATGGCTGTAATTTTGTGGGCTTCTATCTGGGTCTTCAATCCTTATCCATTGATATGTGTGTCTATTTTGGAGCCAGTACCAGCCTGTTTTTATAACTATGGATTTGTAATATAGACTAAGGTTCGGTATGGTGATACCTCCAGCAGTGTTTTTGTTACTCAGGATTGTCTTTGCTATCCTGGGTCTTTTGTGCCTCCATATGAACTTTGGGATTATTTGGTCAACTTCTTTAAAGAATTGCTTTGGGATTTTAATTGGTATAGCATTCAATTTTTATATTGCCTTTGGTAGGATGGTTATTTTTATGATGTTGATTCTGCCAATCCAGGAACATGGGAGGTCTTTCCACCTTCTGGTGTCTTCTGCAATTTCTTTCTTTAGGGTTTTAAAGTTTTCATTGTAAAGGTCTTTTTCCTTCTTGGTTAGGTTTATACCAAGGTATTTCATTTTTTTCGGGTCTATAGTAAATGGGATTGTTTCTCTCAAGGCTTTCTCACTTCTTTCATTCTGGGCATATAGGAAGGCCTCTGATTTTTGCACATTTATTTTGTATCCTGCCATCCTGCTGAACTTCTCAATTAGTTCCAGGAGCTTCCTGGTGGAGTTTTTGTGATCACTCAGGTATAAGATCATGTCATCTGCAAATAGGGATATCTTGACTTCTTCCTTGCTGACTTGAATCCCTCTTATATCCCTTTCTTGTCTTATGGCTTCAGCTAAGACTTCAAGTACAATATTGAATAGAAGTGGTGAGAGTGGACAGCCTTGTCTAGTTCCCAATCGAAGTGGGAATGTTTTTAATTGTTCCCCATTGAGCATAATCCTTGCTGTGAGCTTGTTGTATATAGCTTTTATTATATTGATAAAGGTTCCTTCCATTCCTATTGTCTCTAGCGTTTTGATCATAAAATGTGTTGAATTTGTCAAAAGCTTTTTCTGCATCTATCGAGAGTATCATGTGGTCTTGGAATTTGGACTGGTTTACATGATGAATTACATTTATTGATTTGCGTATGTTGAACCAACCTTGTGTGCCAGGGATGAAGTCTACTTGGTCTCCGTGAATAATCTTTTTAATATGTCTTTGAATCCGATTTGCTAAAGCTTGGTTGAGAATCTTTGTGTCTGTGTTCATCAGAGAGATCGGCCTATAATTTTCTTTTTTTAATTTTTTTTAATCTTTTTATTATTGTTATTATTTATTCAACTGTGTGCATATGCGTGTGTATGTGTGCGTGCGTGTATCTGTGTATGTGTAGAACCACGGACGAATTTGCGAACCACCATGGATGCCTCCACCTCTTTCTGCCCTGGGATTCACAGGCTCCACCCTACCAGAACCAGAATCGCAGGCCGCCCCTCGCTTCCGCCTGGCATCTATACGTGGGATCTGGGATCCGAACTCAGGACCTTCTGCCTGCAAGGTGAAGGCTTAACCCCTGAGGCACCTCTGCAGCCATATAGTTTTCTTTTTTAAGTGAGTCTTTATTATGTTTTGGGATTAAAACGATATTAGCTTCATAGAAGGAATTGGGTAGTGTCCCTTCCTTTGCTATTTGATTGAACAGTTTAAGGTGTATTGGTGTTATTGACTCCTTAAATGTCTGGTAGAACTCTGTGCTGAATCCATCTGGTCCAGGACATTTTTTGGTGGGAATATTCTAGACTACTTCCTCAATTTCCTTATATGTTATAGAACTATTTAAATAATTCACAACTTCCTGATTCAATGTAGTTAAGTTGTGTTTACTTAGAAATTCATCCATCTCTTTTGTGTTGTCAAACTTCACAGAGTATAAGTTTTTGAAATATGGTGTTATAATTCTCTGGATTTCTTGGGTATCAGTAGTGATAACTCCATGTTCATTTTTAATTTTGTTAATTTGGGTTTTCGCTCTCCTACTTTTGGTTAATTTAGCTAGGAGTGTATCAATCTCATTGATTTTTTCAGAGAACCAGCTTTTTGACTGGTTGATTTTTTCTATCATTTTCTTAATCTCGGTTTCAGATATTTCTCCCCTTATTTTGCTAATCTCCTCTCTTCTACTACTTTTGGGATCAGATTGCTCTAGGTTCTCTAAAGCTTTAAGCTGCATTGTTAAGTTGTTTATTTCTTATGTTTCCATTTTTTTGATGTAGGCATTAAGAGCTATGAACTTACCTCTTAGAACAGCTTTCATTGTGTCCCAGAGATTTTGGTAAGTTGTATTTTCATTATCTTTCACTTTCAGGAAATCTTGAATTTCCTTTTTAATTTCTTCCTGAATCCAATTCTCATTCAGCATCATATTGTTAAGTTTCCAGGAGTTAGTGTATTTTCTCTTGTTTGATGTGTTTTGGATGTCCAGCATTAGGCCATGGTGGTCTGATAGGGCACAGGTTAGAATTTCAATTTTTTGGATATGTGTAGATTCATTTTGTGGCCCAATATGTGATCTATTTTGGAGAAAGTTCCGTGTTCTGCTGAGAAAAATGTGTATTCTTTAGTACGTGGGTGAAAAGTTCGATAGAGATCTGCAAGGTCCATTTCTTTCAGAGTTTGATTAAGGTCCAAAGTGTTTCTGTTAAGCTTTTGACCTGTTGATCTATCCCATGTTGAGAGGGCGGTGTTGAAGTCCCCAAGAATTATCGTTTGGGGGTTGATTTCTTGTTTAGACGCTGTAGGGTTTTCTTAATGAATGTGGAGGGGCCCGTATTGGGTGCATATATGTTCAGTATTGTGAAGTCTTCTTGGTGAATTGTACCTGTGACTAAAATGTAGTATCCATCCGTGTCTCTTATAATTTTCTTTGGTTTGAAGTCCACTTTGTCTGATAGCATAATGGCTACCCCTGCCTGTTTTCTGCTTCCATTTGCTTGTAGAATTGTTGACCAGGCTTTCATTTTTAGAGTGTGCCTATCTTTTCTTGTGACATGGGTTTCCTTCAGGCAGCAGATTGATGGATTGTGATTTTTAATCCAAGTTTGTAATCTGTGTCTCTTGATCGGTGAATTAATTCCATTAACATTTAGCATTATAATGAAGATACTATTTTTAATTCCAGACATTTATTATGTTTAGTAGTTTTTATAAGTATATTGCTTCACTTTTAATTGTGTTATACTTGCCTTCTGTTCTCCTGGATATGCCTGTTTTTTTCTTCACTCTTGAGTATTATTTCTAGCATTTTTTGAAGGCCTGGTTTGGTGGACATGTATCCCTTCAAGTTGTCTTTGTGCTGGAAGATTTTTCTTTCTCCCTCGATCATGACGGATAGTTTTGCAGGGTAAATCAGCCTGGGTTGACATTTTTGCTCATTCAGTACTTGAAGTATGTGTCTCCAAGCTCTTCTTGCTTTTACTGTTTCGACTGAGAAGTCATTTGTTATTTTAATAGGTTTACCTTTAAAAGTGACTTGTTTTTTCTCCCTTGAAGCTCTCAGCACCAGTTCTTTATCTTGAATGTGGAGTGTTTTAACTATTATTTGCCGTGGCGTGCTTCTATTTTGGTTGTATCTGTTTGGGGTGCGGAATGCCTCTTGTATATGGATGGGCCTCCCTTTTTTTAGATGAAGAAAGTTTTCCTTGATGATCATTTGAAAAATTTCCTCATTGGTGGTATTTTGAGATTCTTGCTCTGGTATTCCATGAATATGCATGTTAGGCTTCTTCAGGGTGTCCCATACCTCTTGGATATTTCTCTCAAGTATCTTTTTGGCTTTATCATCCTCTTCCATTGAGCTGGTTAGTACTCCCACTTTATCTTCAAGGTCTGAAATTCTATTTTCTGCTTCCTTACTTCTGCTGATAAGACTCTCTGTGGAGTTCTGGGTTGAAGATAACTTGTCTTTTAGCTCAGTTTTAAACTCTGCTTGAGTCTGTTTTAACTGCTCTATGCCAGTATTTGTTTCTTGCACTGTTTTTCTCAACTCCTCCAAATGTCTGTTGTGTTCCTCTTCAAAGCGATTGATTCAATTATGTAATTCCTCCCGGATTTCCTCTTGCATAGTATTGTACATGGTAATGATCATATTTTGAAATTCGGTATCCTGGGTCAGGCTTTCTTGGCCATTTTCCGTGGGTTTGTTCTGGTTGGAGTCTAACATTATGGGATTAATTCCTTCAGTGGGAAATTTGTTTATGTGAGTGTTGCTTCTCATGGATTTGCACTTTGACTTTGGCATTGTCATTTTAACTCTTAAGATCTTTCAATTTCACTAAACTGAATTATTTGGCCTGGGGTTCTGGTGGGCGGGAGTGGGTGGAGCTTACCTAGGTCACGGTGAGGCCCAGCTGGACAGCGCGTGTGTCCCGGCCAGTGGAGCGGGATGGGGAAGGGAGGCTGGGAGCGTCGGCGTGGAGCTATTTAACCCGAGGGGAGCTGGGGCAGGTCCCGGGCGCAGGGGGAGGTCCTCTTCATCCCTCGGCCCTGTGTGCAGCTCCCGGCTGGATGGTGGTGTAGGAACTGGGTCCCTTGGGCTGACCTGGGGTTCTGGTGGGCGGGCATGGGCGGAGCTTACCTAGGTGGCAGGATGAGGCCCAAATGGACTGCGCGCACACGTCCCGGCCAGAGGAGTGGGGTAGGGAAGGGCTTCTTGTTCATCTTTGTCTTTTTACAGTTCTAGGATATTTCTTTAGAGGAGTAAAATTCTCCCAACTGGCATTCTTGATAGAAAAGCAGCTACAGAAATGTTCATAAATCATCCCATTTTATATTCATGCTGATAAACAACTCTACATTGTATCTAAATTATTACACATATATTCCAAGATGGTTGCCATGTTTATGTAGAACGTGGCCATATAATAATCAGATTTGTTAAAATATTAAGAACAGGAGTTTGCCTGTATTAGATACCCTTCTATATACTTGTAAAATAGAGGAATTCCCTATTGTCACATTATAATCTATATCTGGAATTTCATCATGCTGTTAATAATTTCCAGTAATTTTTCAGAGTGAGAAAAGATTGGTTAGACTTTGAATCATTTTCTCAATGTCCAAAGATGGTACATTGTTAAGGCAAGATTCTATTCCAAAAAAGTGTAAGTTTAAAATCTAATTTTAATACTGCATTTAATTAAGAGAGAGAAATCTAAATTCCAAGGTATATAGAAGGAGATCAGAAGACAATTTTTCAAAGCTAGTATTCTCTTTCTACAATGTGAACTTCCACAGATTCCCTTTAAGTTGCCAGGATTTTGAGCAGGTGTCTTACCTACTAGACCACTTCACTGGCCCAAGAATATAATTTTTGAAACATAGCTTTTACTATGTTTTAAAGTATTGTTAGAGGATGGATGGTGATTAGAAAGGAGGATTCAGTAGTTACACACATTATGTGGATATCTGAAATTGTCAAAGTACATATGCAATAAAGCTTACTTTAAATGTTCACTAAATTTTATGCATTAGTATTAAAAATTGTCATATACTAAGAATTTTCTGAATAGAAAGACATTTGAGACATCATTATTAATACAGTATCAGTGGCTATATCCCTAGAAAATAATAAGAAGGTGAGACATAGCTTTTAAAACAGTATGATGTTCTATATAATACTGTTTAGTACAAATAAAACTCATGGATAAACTTTTTATTAAAATTTCTGTATGTTCTAAAGGATGCTCCAGGGATGGGGGGAGAAGGGGCAATGGGAGAAAGGGAGGAAGGAGGGAAAAGAAATGGAAAAGGAAGGAGGGAAAAAAGGTTCCGGGAAGGGATGAAGGGAGGGAGGGGACTGGGGTATGAGTAGAAAAAAAATTAATTAATAATTGACACAGATGGATACTACATTTTAGTCACAGGTCAAATTCACCAGAAGACTTCACATCACTGAACTATATGCACCAATACGGGCCCCTCCTCATTCATTAAGAAACCTACAGCATCTGAAGCAGAAATCAACCCACAAACATAATGTCCTGGGAATTTCGACACGCCCCTCTCAACATGGGCTAGACACAGGTCAAAAGGCTTAACAGAGACACTTTGGAAATTACTCTAACCTTAAAGAAATGGACCTTGAAGATCTTTATTGAAACTTTTCATCCACGCACCAAGAATACATCAAGTTTTCCTCAGCACACATTGAACATCTCTCCAAAATAGATCAAATTGATTCGGCCACAAAATGATCACACATATACAAAAAAGTTGAAATCTAACCTGTGCCCGCTAGTCAGACCATCACAGGCCTAAAGCTGAACATCTGCACACACAACAAAACAAAAGAAATCACTAACTCCTGGAAACTAAGAATATGAGACCTGAATAACAACAGATACAGGAAGAAATTAAAAAGGAAATTCAATATTTCCTGAAGCGATGATAATGAAAATACAACTACCAAGACTCTGGACAACAATGAAAGCTGTCCTAAGAGTAAGTCATAGCTCTATACCTACATCAAGAAAAAATGAACATCAGAAAAAATAACTTAACAATGCAGCTTAAAGCTTTAGAGAAACTTGAGTCAATCTGAATCCCTAAAGTAGTACAAGAGAAGAATTAGCAGATTAGCAAAATGAGGGGAAGCAAGATCTGAAATCGGATTTGAAAATGATCCAGAAATCAACCAATCAAAAAGCTGATTCCTTGAAAAAATCAATAAGATTGATACACCCCTAGCTAAATTTAACCGAAATCAGAGAGAGGAAAACCCAAATAACAAAATTAGAAATGAAAATGGAGTACTCTACTCATACCCAGAAATCCAGAGAATTACATCATATATTTCAAAACTTATACTCTGTGAAGTTTGACAACACAAAAAAAGATGGATAAATTTCTATGTAACACACACCTTAATAAATTGATCAGAAAGTTGTGAATTTTTTAAATATTCCGATAACATATGAGGAATTGAGGTGTAATCTCGAAGCTCCCACCAAAAATGTCCGTGTGCCTGTGGATTCATCACAGAGTTCGACCAGATATTTAGAAGAGTTTAATAACACCAATACTCATTAAAATGTTCCATCAATAGCAAGGAAGGAACACTACCAAATTTCTTCTATGAAGCTAATATCGTTTATAATCCCAAAACCCGAAAAAGATTCACTTAAAAAAGAAAACTATAGGCCATCTCCCTGATGGAACACAGACGCAAAGATTCCAATCAAAAGTCTTAGCAAATCGGATTCAAAACATATCAAAAAGATCATTCACGGGGACCAAGTAGGCTTCATCCCCGGCACGCAAGGTTGGTTCAAAATATGCAAATCAATAAATATAATTCATCACATAAACCAGTCCAAATTCAAGACCACATGATACTCTCAATAGATGCAGAAAAAGCTTTTGACAAGATCCAACAGCCTTTTATGATGAAAACGCTAGATACAGTAGGAATGGAAGGAACCTTTATCAATATAATTAAAGCTGTATACAACAAGCACACACCAAGGATTATGCTCAATGGGGAAAAACTTGAAGCATTCTCACTTCGATCAGGAACTAGACAAGGCTGTCCACTCTCACCACTTCTATTCAATATTGTACTTGAAGTGTTAGCTGAAGCAATAAGACAAGAAAGGCGTAGAAAAGGGATTCAAATCATCAAGTAAGAAGTCAAGATATCCCTATTTGCAAATGACATGATCTTATACCTCAGTGATCCCAAAAACTCCACCAGGAAGCTCCTGGAACTAATTGAGAAGTTCAGCAGTGTGGCAGGTTACAAAATAAAGGTACAAAAATCAGTGGCCTTCCTATATGCCTAGAATGAAAGAAGTGAAAAGGCCCTGAGAGAAACAATCCTATTTACATAGCCCCTTAAAAATTAAATACCTTGTATAAACCTAACCAAGAGGTAAAAGACCTTTACAATGAAAACTTTAAAACTTAAAGGAAGTAATTACAGAAGCACAACAGAAGGTGGAAAGACCTCATGTTCCTGGATTGGGGCAGAATCAACATCTGTAAAAATGACTATCCTACCAAGGCAATACAAATTCAATGCTATACCAGTAAAATCCCAAAAGCAATTCTTTAGAGAACTTGACCAAACAATCTCAAATAATTCACATGGAGGCACAAAAAACCCGAGAATAGGAAATGCAAAACTGAGTAACAAAAACACTGCTGGAGGTATACCAATACCAAACCGTGTCTAATACTACAAATCCATAGTTGTAAAAGAGCTGATACTGGCTCCAAAATAGAAACACAGATCAACGGATAAGTAGGAAGACCCAGATATAAGGTCACAAAATTACAGCCATTTGGTCTTTGACAAAGGGGCCCAAAAAATCAATGGGAAAAAACAGTATCTTCAACAAATGGTGCTGGCAAAAACTGGATCTCCCAGGAGAGATTAAACTGGACCGTACTTGTCCACATTGTACAACACCTTAATTCCAAATGGATCAAGGCCTTTATTAAGGCAAGAGACAATAAAAAACATAGTTGAAGGGTAGGATTTCCCTCGAGCTGATGAGCTAGGCCAACATTTCCTAAACAGGACATCCAATGGCACAGTCATGGCTACCACTCTCAACAGTTGGGATCTTGGAAATTAGTGAGCTTCTGTTCAGATAAGAGATTGTACAGAGCTCAAAGGCAACCCACAGAATGGAGAAAACCTCACTAACCACATATCTGATAGACTCGCTGTCCAGAGTGCACAAAGAACTTAGGAAAACAAAACACCAAGGAACTAATGGCCCCAATTAAAAAAATGGGCCCTGGAACTTAACAGAAACTTTACTAGGGATGAAATTTAAGATGTCTAACAATATCTTTAAAAATCTCTACTTCCTTAACCATCAGGGAAATGCAAATCAAAACTGCCTGAGATATCATCTCAGCCCCGGTCAGGATGGCAAAA
>JALPQD010001128.1:48088-89793 GCA_023101885.1 Typhlomys cinereus | reverse complement strand
GGTGCACAAGGTCAACGCGCGAACTCTGGGGGGGGGGTTGGGGTTGGGGTTGTTGAGGGTGCACAAAGGTCAACGCGCGAACTCTCGGGGTTGGGGTTGGGGTTGGGGTTGGGGTTGGGGTTGGGGTTGGGGTTGGGGGGGCGTAGTCAGTCATCGGATCTTTCCCCCAACCAGGGACAGGGGAGTTGTTCTCCCGAGGAGCGCGCAGGCGCGACCCGGTGTGCTTCCCAGGTGGCTGGGGCAGCAGACCTGCCCAGCCCCCTCCACCACACACAAAACATGTGTGCCCTCCCACCCGCCACCGACTCCCCTTCCCTGATTCTCCCCCATCCCTTCGGGGTCGGGGATGTGCAGTGGCGCCCCGGGCTCAGGGCGGGGCTAACTTCCGGGGCGTTGCCCGACTGGTCCCCAAGGAAGGCTGGGGCTCTTCATTCGGTGGCTGCGTCTGTCGTGGCAGGTAGGTTTCTGGGGACTCTGAGGGTACACCGTGCGTGCGGTCTGCAGATGGAGGCCCAAGGGCGCTTCGGCAGGGCCTGCGCACCCACGCGATCCCGTCGCAGGAAGGTGGTTTGGCTGCCCGAGCAGAAGGAGGCGTTGGAAGCAGCTTTCAGGCAGAACCCCTATGCGGGCATCGCGGTCCGGGAGCACCTGGCGGCAGAGTTGGCGGTGGTACCGGAGTCACGCGTCCACGTGTGGTTTCAAAACCGGAGGCGGCGGGAGAGCCCGCGCGGGAGCGGGGCCCGGGACCCGAGGGGCTGCTGTGCAGAAGGACGCCGGCGGATCGCCCCAGAGCCTGGCAAGCGGGCAGCACGGGGCGGCGCGCAAGAAGGAAGTCGGCCCCGCACCTGCATCTCGGCGACTCAGCTGCGCATCCTGACGGAAGCCTTCCAGACCCAGCGACGCCCGACTTTTGCCGTCAGGGAAGAACTGGCCAGAAAGACGGGGCTGCCGGAGGATAGGATCCAGGTGTGGTTCCAAAACCGAAGAGCCAGGCACCCGGAGCAGAGCGGCGCCTGCCCTGGGGCGCCTTTCCCAGCTGCGGGCCCCGCGACCCGCGGCAGTCAAGACCCTGGCGGGGGCGCCGCCCACTCGCCGGCCGCCTCTGCTTCTCTCGGCCGTCCCACGTCCTCGGAGCCCTCCCCGCCACAGCGTGTCCTGCCCTGGGCTGCTGGCGCGTCTGGCGGAAGCCCCCGGAGCCAGGCCGCAGCCTCCACGAAGACCCTCTGCGCCCACTCCGCCCCGGCGGCCCCTCCCCAAGGTGCCGCGGGGCCGCCCTTCTTCCCGGCCCAGGCCCCCCTGCGTCTCCCCCTTTCCTCGCGCTCCGGCCCCACTCGGGCCGCATGCCAGCCTGAGGCTCCGGCACCACCCGGCCCCGCCCCGTTGGACACCCTCCAGCAACAGCCTCCTGCAAGACCCGGGACTCAGCTGGCCGCACCCCAAGGAGGAAGGCCTGGGTGGCGGCCGCCCGGACAGCTGCTCTGCTCCGGCCACCACCTGCCAGCACCCGTTCGGCCCTCGGCCCTGGACGCTGGACAGCCACCGCTGCCAGCGCCAGACCCCCCTCTCTGGGACCTCCTGGAACAACTGCTGTCGGGACCTGGCTCCTTCCAGCAGCCAGCAGCCGTGCTACAGGAAGGGGAAGGAGAACGGGAAGGGGAAGGGGAAGGGGAAGAGGAGCTCCCGGCACCTGAGCCGCCCCTCACCCCGGATGAGTTTCAAGCCCTGCTCCACATGCTTTGAAGCAAGACTAGGATCTGGAGCCGCCGCCGCCCGCCGCGCCGCCGCCGCCGCCGCCTGCCGCCCGCCGCCGCCAGCAGCAGCGAGCAGCGCAGCAGCAGGAGCAGCAGGAGCAGCAGGAGCAGCCAGAAGCAGCAGAGCGAGGAGGCAGCCAGGAAGCTTTTCGACTTTCATGTCTCCATGGCCCTAAGGCTCAGAATGACAACTATTGCAAGTGATCCAGAAACTCATCCCTCGGTAAGTATGAAATTCGACTCTCAGCCCAGTATCTAGCCTCTCAGCTTGCCAGGACACAGTCATACAGAAGCAAAGCTACACTGTGAAGTCAAGATAACTTTCCGGATCAGAAATGTGCTTCCCTAATCGATCATAAGCTAGTTCTCTTGTGCTTTGTGGAATGATGGATGGTGATAAAATGGAGATCGGAAGCCCGGGTCGAGGCTGAATATCACCTGAGATTTAGCATGCCGAGGTAAGTGTTTTGTGTGTCGGTATCAATATGGGTGACAGAGCGAAGATCCAGGCCTCAGAACCTTTGACACGAAGAACCGAAAGAATATTGCTGACCTCTTCTAAGAAGCTTACGGCTCCCTCTTTCCACATAACCATCCGTCCATCCGTCCATCCGTCCTTCCATCTGCTCGTCCAACTAGCCAGACACCAGGCTTACAGTCAACCAAGCCATCCACACATTCACACATCAAACATCCAAACATGCACATATCCATCCATGGTGAAATGGGGCTTTGGAAACAGTTTCTAAAATGTCATTTGTGTTCCTCCTAGATCTTTTGTTGAATGTTCAGGCCCGGTCTTGTTTCACGGAGTAGTAAACCATGTTTTGTCTGTGGAAAAGATCGATACGATCACATTCTTCACTGAAGCATACGCAAGATTAGTCTATACATACACACCTTTGTATGTGTATTTGTACGTGTGTATGCTGTCAACGTGCTTATACTGACGTACATTCTTTCAGAATGCTTCTTCTGTTTTGCCTTCAGCGACAGTATTACTCTGTTCTCTTTCGTTAGCAATGCATTAGTGGTGGCTTTACACTAGCTCGTAGGACACTGTGGAAAATGGATTCCTTTTTGACCTTCGCAAGAGTATGGCGAATGGTTTCTGCAACAGTGCCTGCAAGCTCTGCTCTAATGCCTAAACCGCTGAGGAAAAGTTTGATCCATGTGGCTGCTTCACTCACCACCACTTTGACTTGGTGAAAGAATTCAAAGGTGACTGCTTCAACTGACACTAACATCAGAGACATCTTCCAGTGGCCTTGTGCCACTACCACCATGTCCTGAACCTGGCCCCTTTTCTTCCTGCTTGCTTCTCTTGGCCCTGCTGGCTTCTCCCAGGTCCACGGTTCCTTGGGCGCATGGGCGGCTCACGGCATTAGGGGAGTGGCTCCTGGCGCCGTACCCTCTTGACGTCTAAGGGGAAAAAAAAAAAAAAAGCCCAGAGGCTTCCCACTGGGTCGGGGCGTAGGTGGCAACTACGGGCAGAGGAAGGTCCCCGGTGAGGACGCCAGAGGCGGTGAGGTGGATTCGCCCGAAGGAAGGGGTTGTTGAGGGTGCACAAAGGTCAACGCGCGAACTCGGGGGGGGGGGGGTGGGGTTGGGGTTGTTGAGGGTGCACAAAGGTCAACGCGCGAACTCTGGGGGGGGGTGGGGTTGGGTTGGTTGTTGAGGGTGCACAAAGGTCAACGCGCGAACTCTGGGGGGGGGTTGGGGTTGGGGTTGTTGGGTGCACAAAGGGCGCGTTGGGGTTGGGGTTGGGGTTGGGGTTGGGGTTGGGGTTGGGGTTGGGGTTGGGGAGGCGTAGTCAGTCATCGGATCTTTCCCCCAACCAGGGACAGGGGAGTTGTTCTCCCGAGGAGCGCGCAGGCGCGACCCGGTGTGCTTCCCAGGTGGCTGGGGCAGCAGACCTGCCCAGCCCCCTCCACCACACACAAAACATGTGTGCCCTCCCACCCGCCACCGACTCCCCTTCCCTGATTCTCCCCCTCCCCCTCCCCCATCCCTTCGGGGTCGGGGATGTGCAGTGGCGCCCCGGGCTCAGGGCGGGGCTAACTTCCGGGGCGTTGCCCGACTGGTCCCCAAGGAAGGCTGGGGCTCTTCATTCGGTGGCTGCGTCTGTCGTGGCAGGTAGGTTTCTGGGGACTCTGAGGGTACACGTGCGTGCGGTCTGCAGATGGAGGCCCAAGGGCGCTTCGGCAAGGGCCGGCGCACCCACGCGATCCCGTCGCAGGAAGGTGGTTGGGCTGCCCGAGCAGGAAGGAGGCGTTGGAAAGCAGCTTTCAGCAGAACCCCTATGCGGGCATCGCGGTCCGGGAGCACCTGGCGGCAGAGGTGGCGTTACCGGAGTCACGATGTCCACGTGTGGTTTCAAAAACCGGAGGCGGCGGGAGAGCCCGCGCGGGAGCGGGGCCCGGGACCCGAGGGGCTGCTGTGCAGAAGGACGCCGGCGGATCGCCCCAGAGCCTGGCAAAGCGGGCAGCACGGGGCGGCGCGCAAGAAGGAGGTCGGCCCCGCAACCTGCATCTCGGCGACTCAGCTGCGCAATCCTGACGGAGCCTTCCAGACCCAGCGACGCCCGACTTTGCCGTCAGGGAAGAACTGGTCAGAAAGATGGGCCTGCCGGAGGATAGGATCCAGGTGTGGTTCCAAAACCGAAGAGCCAGGCACCCAGAGCAGAGCAGCGCCTGCCCTGGGGCTCCTTTCCCAGCTGTGGGCCCCGCGACCGGCGGCAATCAAGACAAGACCCTGGCGGGGGCACCGCCCACTCGCTGGCTGCCTCTGCTTCTCTAGGCCGTCCCACGTCCTCGGAGCCTTCCCCGCCACAGCATGTCCTGCCCTGGGCTGCTGGCGCGTCTGGCGGAATCCCCCGGAGCCAGGCCGCAGCCTCCACGAATACCCTCTGCGCCCAATTCGCACAGGCGGCCCCTCCCCAAGGTGCCGCGTGGCCGCACTTCTTCCCGCTGAGGCACCCTTGCGTCTCCCCCTTTCCTCGCGCTCCGGCCCCCACTCGGGCCGCATGCCAGCCTGAGGCTCCGGCACCACCCGGCCCCGCCCCGTTGGACACCCTCCAGCAACAGCCTCCTGCAAGACCCGGGGACTCAGCTGGCCGCACCCCAAGGAGGAAGGCCTGGGTGGCGGCCGCCCCGGACAGCTGCTCTCTGCTCCGGCCACCACCTGCCAGCACCCGTCGGCCCTCGGCCCTGGACGCTGGACAGCCACCGCTGCCAGCGCCAGACCCCCCTCTCTGGGACCTCCTGGAACAACTGCTGTCGGGACCTGGCTCCTTCCAGCAGCCAGCAGCCGTGCTACAGGAAGGGGAAGGAGAACGGAAAGGGGAAGGGGAAGGGGAAGAGAAGCTCCGAACTGAGCCGCCCCTCACCCCGGATGAGTTCAAGCCCTGCTCCACATGCTTTGAAGCAAGACTAGGATCTGGAGCCGCCGCCGCCGCCGCCGCCGCCGAAGTGCGCCCTCCGAAGCTGCCGGCCGCCTCAGCCGCCACAGCAGCAGGAGCAGCAGGAGCAGCAGGAGCAGCAGGAAGCAGCAGGAGAGCAGCAGGAGCAGCAGGAGCAGCAGAGCAGCAGGAGCCGAGGAGCTTTTCGACTTTCATGTCTCCATGGCCCTAAGGTCTCAGAATTGACAACTATTGCAAGTGATTCCAGAACTCATCCCTCGGTAAGTATGAGATTCGAATTCATGCCCGTATCTAGCCTCTCAGCTTGCCCAGGACACAGTCATACAGAGCTAAGCTACACTGTGAAGTCAAGATACTTTCCGTATCAGAAATGTGCTTCCTACTCGATCAAAGCTAGTTCTCTTGTGCTTTGTATGGAATGGATGGTGATAAAATGGAGATCGGAAGCCAGGGTCGGAGGTGAATATCACCTGAGATTTAGCATGCCGAGGTAAGTGTTTTGTGTGTCGGTATCCAATATGGGTGACAGAGAAAGATCCAGGGCTCAGAACTTTGACACGAAAGAACCGAAAGAATATTGCTGACCTCTTCTAAAGAAGCTTACGGCTCCCTCTTTCCACATAACCATCCGTCCATCCGTCCATCCGTCCTTCCATCTGCTCGTCCAACTAGCCAGACAGCCAGGCTTACAGTCAACCAGCCATCCACACATTCACACATCAAACATCCAAACATGCACATATCCATCCATGGTGAAATGGGGGCTTTGGAAACAGTTTTCTAAATGTCATTTGTGTTCCTCCTAGAATCTTTTGTTGAATGTTCAGGCCCGGTCTTGTTTCACGGAGTAAACCATGGTTTTGTCTGTTGGAAAAGATCGATACGATCACATTCTTCACTGAAGCATACGCAAGATTAGTCTATACATACACACCTTTGTATGTGTATTTGTACGTGTGTATGCTGTCAACGTGCTTATACGGACGTACATTCTTTCAGAATGCTTCTTCTGTTTTGCCTTCAGCGACAGTATTACTCTGTTCTCTTTCGTTAGCAATGCATTCGTGGTGGCTTTACACTAGCTCGTAGGACACTGTGGAAAATGGATTCCTTTTTGACCTTCGCAAGAGTATGGCGAATGGTTTCTGCAACCGTGCCTGCAAGCTCTGCTCTAATGCCTAAACCGCTGAGGAAAAGTTTGATCCATGTGGCTGCTTCACTCACCACCACTTTGACTTGGTGAAAGAATTCAAAGGTGACTGCTTCAACTGACACTAACATCAGAGACACATCTTCCAGTGGCCTTGTGCCACTACCACCATGTCCTGAACCTGGCCCCTTTTCTTCCTGCTTGCTTCTCTTGGCCCTGCTGGCTTCTCCCAGGTCCACGGTTCCTTGGGCGCATGGGCGGCTCACGGCATTAGGGGAGTGGCTCCTGGCGCCGTACCCTCTTGACGTCTAAGGGAAAAAAAAAAAAAAAAAGCCCAGAGGCTTTCCCACTGGGTCGGGGCGTAGGTGGCAACTACGGGCAGAGGAAGGTCCCCGGTGAGGACGCCAGAGGCGGTGAGGTGGATTCGCCCGAAGGAAGGGGTTGTTGAGGGTGCACAAAGGTCAACGCGCGAACTCTGGGGGGGGGGGGGGGGGTTGGGGTTGGGGTTGTTGAGGGTGCACAAAGGTCAACGCGCGAACTCTGGGGGGGGGGTGGGGGTGGGGTTGTTGAGGGTGCACAAAGGTCAACGCGCGAACTCTGGGGGGGGGGGGTTGGGGTTGGGGTTGTTGAGGGTGCACAAAGGTCAACGCGCGAACTCTCGGGGGTTGGGGTTGGGGTTGGGGTTGGGGTTGGGGTTGGGGTTGGGGTTGGGGAGGCGTAGTCAGTCATCGGATCTTTCCCCCAACCAGGGACAGGGGAGTTGTTCTCCCGAGGAGCGCGCAGGCGCGACCCGGTGTGCTTCCCAGGTGGCTGGGGCAGCAGACCTGCCCAGCCCCCTCCACCACACACAAAACATGTGTGCCCTCCCACCCGCCACCGACTCCCCTTCCCTGATTCTCCCCCTCCCCCTCCCCCATCCCTTCGGGGTCGGGGATGTGCAGTGGCGCCCCGGGCTCAGGGCGGGGCTAACTTCCGGGGCGTTGCCCGACTGGTCCCCAAGGAAGGCTGGGGCTCTTCATTCGGTGGCTGCGTCTGTCGTGGCAGGTAGGTTTCTGGGGACTCTGAGGGTACACCGTGCGTGCGGTCTGCAGATGGAGGCCCAAGGGCGCTTCGGCAGGGCCTGCGCACCCACGCGATCCCGTCGCAGGAAGGTGGTTTGGCTGCCCGAGCAGAAGGAGGCGTTGGAAGCAGCTTTCAGGCAGAACCCCTATGCGGGCATCGCGGTCCGGGAGCACCTGGCGGCAGAGTTGGCGGTACCGGAGTCACGCGTCCACGTGTGGTTTCAAAACCGGAGGCGGCGGGAGAGCCCGCGCGGGAGCGGGGCCCGGGACCCGAGGGGCTGCTGTGCAGAAGGACGCCGGCGGATCGCCCCAGAGCCTGGCAAGCGGGCAGCACGGGGCGGCGCGCAAGAAGGAAGTCGGCCCCGCACCTGCAATCTCGGCGACCTCAGCTGGCATCCTGACGGAAGCCTTCCAGACCCAGCGACGCCCGACTTTTGCCGTCAGGGAAGAACTGGCCAGAAAGACGGGCCTGCCGGAGGATAGGATCCAGGTGTGGTTCCAAAACCGAAGAGCCAGGCACCCGGAGCAGAGCGGCGCCTGCCCTGGGGCGCCTTCCCAGCTGCGGGCCCCGCGACCCGCGGCAGTCAAAGACCCTGGCGGGGGCGCCGCCCACTCGCCGGCCGCCTCTGCTTCTCTCGGCCGTCCCACGTCTCGGAGCCCTCCCCGCCACAGCGTGTCCTGCCCTGGGCTGCTGGCGCGTCTGGCGGAAGCCCCCGGAGCCAGGCCGCAGCCTCCACGAAGACCCTCTGCGCCCACTCCGCCCCGGCGGCCCCTCCCCAAGGTGCCGCGGGGCCCGCCCTTCTTCCCGGCCCAGGCCCCCCTGCGTCTCCCCCTTTCCTCGCGCTCCGGCCCCACTCGGGCCGCATGCCAGCCTGAGGCTCCGGCACCACCCGGCCCCGCCCCGTTGGACACCCTCCAGCAACAGCCTCCTGCAAGACCCGGGACTCAGCTGGCCGCACCCCAAGGAGGAAGGCCTGGGTGGCGGCCGCCCGGACAGCTGCTCTGCTCCGGCCACCACCTGCCAGCACCCGTTCGGCCCTCGGCCCTGGACGCTGGACAGCCACCGCTGCCAGCGCCAGACCCCCTCTCTGGGACCTCCTGGAACAACTGCTGTCGGGACCTGGCTCCTTCCAGCAGCCAGCAGCCGTGCTACAGGAAGGGGAAGGAGAACGGGAAGGGGAAGGGGAAGGGGAAGGGGAAGAGGAGCTCCCGGCACCTGAGCCGCCCCTCACCCCGGATGAGTTTCAAGCCCTGCTCCACATGCTTTGAAGCAAGACTAGGATCTGGAGCCGCCGCCGCCGCCGCCGCCGCCGCCGCCGCCGCCGCCGCCCGCCGCCGCCGCGCAGCCGCCAAGCAGCGCGCAGCGCAAGCAGCAGGAGCAGCAGGAGCAGCAGGAGCAGCAGGAGCAGCAGGAGCAGCAGGAGCTTTTCGACTTTCATGTCTCCATGGCCCTAAGGTCTCAGAATTGACAACTATTGCAAGTGATTCCAGAACTCATCCCTCGGTAAGTATGAGATTCGAATTCATGCCCGTATCTAGCCTCTCAGCTTGCCCAGGACACAGTCATACAGAGCTAAGCTACACTGTGAAGTCAAGATACTTTCCGTATCAGAAATGTGCTTCCTACTCGATCAAAGCTAGTTCTCTTGTGCTTTGTATGGAATGGATGGTGTGATAAAATGGAGATCGGAAGCCAGGGTCGGAGGTGAATATCACCTGAGATTTAGCATGCCGAGGTAAGTGTTTTGTGTGTCGGTATCCAATATGGGTGACAGAAAAGATCCAGGGCTCAGAACTTTGACACGAAAGAACCGAAAGAATATTGCTGACCTCTTCTAAAGAAGCTTACGGCTCCCTCTTTCCACATAACCATCCGTCCATCCGTCCATCCGTCCTTCCATCTGCTCGTCCAACTAGCCAGACAGCCAGGCTTACAGTCAACCAGCCATCCACACATTCACACATCAAACATCCAAACATGCACATATCCATCCATGGTGAAATGGGGGCTTTGGAAACAGTTTTCTAAAATGTCATTTGTGTTCCTCCTAGAATCTTTTGTTGAATGTTCAGGCCCGGTCTTGTTTCACGGAGTAAACCATGGTTTTGTCTGTTGAAAAGATCGATATGATCACATTCTCTCACTGAAGCTATACGCAAGATTAGTCTATACATACACCTTTGTATGTGTATTTGTACGTGTGTATGCTGTCAACGTGCTTATACTGACGTACATTCTTTCAGAATGCTTCTTCTGTTTTGCCTTCAGCGACAGTATTACTCTGTTCTCTTTCGTTAGCAATGCATTCGTGGTGGCTTTACACTAGCTCGTAGGACACTGTGGAAAATGGATTCCTTTTTGACCTTCGCAAGAGTATGGCGAATGGTTTCTGCAACAGTGCCTGCAAGCTCTGCTCTAATGCCTAAACCGCTGAGGAAAAGTTTGATCCATGTGGCTGCTTCACTCACCACCACTTTGACTTGGTGAAAGAATTCAAAGGTGACTGCTTCAACTGACACTAACATAAGAGACACATCTTCCAGTGGCCTTGTGCCACTACCACCATGTCCTGAACCTGGCCCCTTTTCTTCCTGCTTCTCTTGGCCCTGCTGGCTTCTCCCAGGTCCACGGTTCCTTGGGCGCATGGGCGGCTCACGGCATTAGGGGAGTGGCTCCTGGCGCCGTACCCTCTTGACGTCTAAGGGGAAAAAAAAAAAAAAGCCCAGAGGCTTCCCACTGGGTCGGGGCGTAGGTGGCAACTACGGGCAGAGGAAGGTCCCCGGTGAGGACGCCAGAGGCGGTGAGGTGGATTCGCCCGAAGGAAGGGGTTGTTGAGGGTGCACAAAGGTCAACGCGCGAACTCGGGGGGGGGGGGTTGGGGTTGGGGTTGTTGAGGGTGCACAAAGGTCAACGCGCGAACTCTGGGGGGGGGTTGGGGTTAGGGTTGTTGAGGGTGCACAAAGGTCAACGCGCGAACTCTGGGGGGGGGTTGGGGTTGGGGTTGTTGAGGGTGCACAAAGGTCAACGCGCGAACTCTCGGGGGTTGGGGTTGGGGTTGGGGTTGGGGTTGGGGTTGGGGAGGCGTAGTCAGTCATCGGATCTTTCCCCCAACCAGGGACAGGGGAGTTGTTCTCCCGAGGAGCGCGCAGGCGCGACCCGGTGTGCTTCCCAGGTGGCTGGGGCAGCAGACCTGCCCAGCCCCCTCCACCACACACAAAACATGTGTGCCCTCCCACCCGCCACCGACTCCCCTTCCCTGATTCTCCCCCTCCCCCTCCCCCATCCCTTCGGGGTCGGGGATGTGCAGTGGCGCCCGGGCTCAGGCGGGGCTAACTTCCGGGGCGTTGCCCGACTGGTCCCCAAGGAAGGCTGGGGCTCTTCATTCGGTGGCTGCGTCTGTCGTGGCAGGTAGGTTTCTGGGGACTGAGGGTACACCGTGCGTGCGGTCTGCAGATGGAGGCCCAAGGGCGCTTCGGCAGGGCCTGCGCACCCACGCGATCCCGTCGCAGGAAGGTGGTTTNGGTGGGCAGCAACCCAGGTAACCAATGTGAGTTGAGCTTTGAGAGAGAGAGAGAGAGAGAGAGAGAGAGAGAGAGAGCTGCAGGCGGATGGAGGGGTCATTTTGGAAGTGGGCAAGAGGTTGGTTCACGGCAGCTGTGTTTCGGGGGGGGGGGCAGGAAAATCACCGAAGGATCGGGACTGGGGGCACTGCAGGTCGGGGAAAGGAAGGGTGAGGGCGGGGAGGATTTCAGGGGCATTTGTGCGTGCAGCAGGAACGCGGCACGGGGAGGGGTATTTTGAACGGTCCCCCGCTGGCAGCTCAGTGCGGGACAGCTGTTCAGTGTGAGAGTGGTGGGGGCGGGGCGGAAGTGCCAGCTCTTTCCGTGAATTCCTTGGGTGGGCTCTCTGCAGGAGCGTCCTGCAAGCCCGTGTGGTGTCCCAGGAAGGTGTCCCCACCAGTTGGCAGGTGGGAGCGAGCACCCTCCTGGGCTAGGTGCCCAGCCCTTGGGCGAGGCTGGATGCAGGCATGTTGGGGATGGCCCGCTCTGGGAGGCGGCAGCGGAAGCGTGCCAGGCGCGATGCCTTCCAAGGAAGGGTTGCGACTGCTGGGGCTTTCCCGGCTAAGCAGGTCTCTGCGCTGAGGTCAGTCACATTGTGTGTTTGATCCTCTTGTAGTCGCGGAGGGCTTTGGCCATGAGCGGAGCCGCCTTCTTGGAGGTGGGTTTGCTGCGGCCCAGCAGGGCGGCCCTCGAGCTTTGGGGTCCGCAAGAGGCTGGTGTGGACTCGCCGGCCCGCAGCTGGTCCAGTTGCTTCTGGAGCCGCTGCAGCTGCTGCTGGAGCTGTAGGAGCTGTTGCCGGAAGCGCTTTTCCCGCTCTTCCCGCTTCTCCCGCCGGTGGCGGCGGGGGTGCTGGGGATGGGGGTGCTGGACTTCACGGCGCGCCATCGCCCCTCCGGGGACGCCCCCTGCCGCGGGGACATCTCCAGCCGGGGCTTCCACTCGCTGGCGCTTTGCCTCGCCGGCGCTCCCGGGCGTGCATTCTATCTCCACGTCCTTGGGGCCACAGGCCTGGGGGCTGAGGAGCATCCTCCCCACCCCACGATGCCCTCCAGCGAAGCACAGGCGAAGTCCCTGCATTTTCTCACCGTCCACTGCTGCGAGGAGGCGCTGAGAGGCTGCTATCAGCAAGTTCTGCTTGTGGGCTCGCCTGTCCTTACGCATGGCTGCTCACTCCAAGTGGTGCCCGCTGACACGAGACTCAGAGGCTGCCTGCCAGGTGCGCCGGGTCCCGCTCACATCCGCTGTCCCAGGACGAATGGGGCCCAGGTGGCGCTCCAGCGGCTCATTCCCCCGCCCACACGGCTGCCCTCACTGCTGATTGGCTGGGGCATACCGGCCGTCCTTTCATTGGCCAGCACTGCCTGCCGATCCGGGATGCCAGACTCCTCTGCTCTGGCCTTCTGGGGGCGAGGGGGATGGGAGAAGGGCGGTGAGCCATAGCGGAGCGGTGTGTGTAGGCGGAAGGACTGGGTCTCCAGAGTTCCACCAGAGTTGACTCAGGCTCCGGGCTGTCAGAAGCACTGTGTGCCCACTCTCACAGATTCGGGAGAGGAGAGAGGGAAGACAGGGACCCTCGGCCGGGTCCGCTACAAGCCCACACATGGAGAGCAAGACGCTGTATTCCTCCTCCTCATCCTAGAATCCGCTCGCCCAGGACGGCCTTTCTTCTCTGCTTCTCATCGCAGAGCACGTCCACACACATCCCGACGGCTTGGCAAGGAGAGAGACTCCCGGGTCCCCCAAGCCACATACCACTTAACAATGCACACCTGTGGACAACACACCTCCTCTCTTAGGGATGGCTGGCGATTTGCCTTGCAGCTTTGCATGAAGCCGGGGTCCTTTCTCCCGGGGTATGGATATCGTTGTTGACATTCTGTTTCTCTCACTGTCTCTCTCCCTCTCTCTCTCTCTCTCCCTCAAGTCTCTGTGTCTTCGTCTCTCTCCCTTGTATGTATCTGTCCCTCTCTTTCTGCTCCCGTCTTGGAGTTTGTTTGTGTGTGTGTGCCTGTTTGGGCATTTTGATCGTTCTTTCCTGGGCTTCTCTTCGCATCCTCTGGGAATGTGCTTCTTGTTTCTCCCTGGGGCTCTTGTGTTTCCCTGGGCAGGCGTGGGTTCCCTGAAGGCTGTGGTGGTCCTTGCAGCCCGTGGGCCAGGAAGTGTTCTTTCGTGCTGGCTGGCTGGCAACTACCTGGCTGCCAGCCTTCCTTCCCAACCCAGTGGAATGAAAGTTGAGTGCCCCCACACGGGGGTCCCATGGACATTTGTTGCTTGGGTGATGTGCAGGAGTGTCACGTGGGAGCCCTCTTGCGGTACGGAGGATCAGGCCATCTCAGGGAACGGTGCCAAACCAGGGTTCAGGTCGCAGGAGACCAGTGCCTGGAGCCCAGGGTGCAGAGAGTTTTGGGAGCCGCCGCTTGTGGATCACAGCACCCTAGGGAGCTAAGTGCAGGAAAGAGTGCCGTCCCAAGTCCTGTGTTTACTGCGTTCCAGGCACCCTTCCTCTTTGCTGTCTGCCTTAAGCTTCCTTCTCCTCCCCAGCCTCCCTCCCACCCCCTCCATCCCTACCTCTATAGGAAGTCCGTAGAGTCTTGCCCCCTCCTTCTTTTCCATCTCTCCTCCGCCTCTCCCATCTTCTGCTCACGGAGCAGGACTTGATGGGGGTGCGTGCCCACTTGGCACCTTGACCTTTTATCGCCACGGGCTGCCAGGTGGCTGGAGCTAGCAGGAGGATATCTCCATGGTCAGGGAGGGGTTTCTGGTCAACGCAGGTGCCAGGGCCCCTCCAGCTCCCCCTTTCCCCTCAGGATCATCCGCTCCTTTCCTCTCAGCTCAGGATCGTCTACCCAGAAGGAAAAGTGCCCTGCCAATCCTTCCCTTTCCACAGGGTCGGAACCTCTCTCCAGGACACAGGAGAGCAGGATGACGTGCAAACCTCGGCCAATCAGTCAGGTGG
Source organism: Typhlomys cinereus (assembly GCA_023101885.1). Lineage (NCBI taxonomy): Eukaryota > Metazoa > Chordata > Mammalia > Rodentia > Platacanthomyidae > Typhlomys > Typhlomys cinereus. The sequence continues at coordinate 75,893 of JALPQD010001128.1, read as the reverse complement.
GAGGGGGAAGTGTGGCAAGGGTGTTGCCATCCAATTGCCAGGAAGAATTCAGGGCAATGGCGGGTGGGCAGCAACCCAGGTAACCAATGTGAGTTGAGCTTTGAGAGAGAGAGAGAGAGAGAGAGAGAGAGAGAAGGAGAGAGAGAGAGCGCTGCAGGCGGATGGAGGGGTCATTTTGGAAGTGTGCAAGAGGTTGGTTCACTGCAGCTGTGTTTCGGGGTGGGTGGGGCAGGAAATCACCGAAGATCGGACGGGGGCACTGCAGTCGGGGAAGGAAGGGTGAGGGCGGGGAGGATTTCAGGGGCATTTGTGCGTGCAGCAGGAACGCGGCACGGGAGGGGTATTTTGAACGGCCCCGCTGGCAGCTCAGTGCGGGACAAGCTGTTCAGTGTGAGAGTGGTGGGGGCGGGGCGAGTGCCACTCTTTCCGTGAATTCCTTGGGTGGGGCATCTCTGCAGAGCGTCCTGCAATTCCGTGTGGTGTCCCCAGGGGAGAGGGTGTCCCCACCAGTTGGCAGGTGGGAGCGAGCACCCTCCTGGGCTAGGTGCCCAGCCCTTGGGCGAGGCTGGATGTCAGGCCATGTTGGGGATGGCCCGCTCTGGGAGGCGGCAGCGGAAGCGTGCCAGGCGCGATGCCTTCCAAGGAAGGGTTCGAACTGCTGGGGCTTCCCGCTAAGCAGGTCTCTGCGCTGAGGTCAGTCACATTGTGGGTTTGATCCTCTTGTAGTCGCGGAGGGCTTGGCCATGAGCGGAGCCGCCTTCTTGGAGGTGGGTTTGCTGCGGCCCGCAGGGCGGCCCTCGAGCTATGGGGTCCGCAAGAGGCTGGTGTGGACTCGCCGGCTCGCAGCTGGTCCAGTTGCGTTCTGGAGCCGCTGCAGCTGCCTGCTGGAGCTGTAGGAGCTGTTGCCGGAAGCGCTTTTCCCGCTCTTCCCGCTTCTCCCGCCGGTGGCGGCGGGGGTGCTGGGGATGGGGGTGCTGGACCTTCACGGCGCGCCATCGCCCCTCCGGGGACGCCCCCTGCCGCGGGGACATCTCCAGCCGGGGCTTCCACTCGCTGGCGCTTTGCCTCGCCGGCGCTCCCGGCGTGCATTCTATCATCCACGTCCTTGGGGCCACAGGCCTGGGGGGCTGAGGAGCATCCTCCCCACCCCAGGATGCCCTCCAGCGAAGCACAGCGAAGTCCCTGCATTTTCTCACCGTCCACTGCTGCGAGGGAGGCGCTGAGAGGCTGCTATCAGCAAGTTCTGCTTGTGGGCTCGCCTGTCCTTACGCATGACTGCTCACATCCAAGTGGTGCCTCGCTGCCACGAGACTCAGAGGCTGCCTGCCAGGAGCGCCGGTCCCGCTCACATCCGCTGTCCCAGGACGAATGGGGCCCAGGTGGCGCTCCAGCGGCTCACTGCCCCGCCCACACCGCTGCCCTCACTGCTGATTGGCTGGGGCATACTGACCGTCCTTTCATTGGCCAGCACTGCCTGCCTATCCGGGATTCCAGACTCTCTGCTCTGGCCTTCTGGGGGCGAGGGGGATGGGAGAAGGGCGGTGAGCCATAGCGGAGGGGTGTGTGTGGGCGCGGAAAGACTGGGTCTCCAGAGTTCCACCAGAGTTGACTCAGGCTCCGGGCTGTCAGAAGCATTGTGTTGCCCACTCTCACAGATTCGGGAGAGGAGAGAGGGAAGACAGGGACCCTCGGCCGGGTCCGCTACAAGCCCACACATGGAGAGCAGAAGACGCTGTATTCCTCCTCCTCATCCTAGAATCCGCTCGCCCAGGACGGCCTTTCTTCTCTGCTTCTCATCGCAGAGCACGTCACACACATCCCGACGGCTTGGCAAGGAGAGAGACGCCCGGGTCCCCCAAGCCACATACCACTTAACAATGCACACCTGTGGACAACACACCTCCTCTCTTAGGGATGGCTGGCGATTTGCCTTGCAGCTTTGCATGAAGCCGGGGTCCTTTCTCCCGGGGTATGGATATCCGTTGTTGACATTCTGTTCTCTCACTGTCTCTCTCCCTCTCTCTCTCTCTCTCCCTCAAGTCCTCTGTGTCTGTCGTCTCTATCCCTTGTATGTATCTGTCCCTCTCTTTCTGCTCCGTCTTGGAGTTTGTTTGTGTGTGTGTGCCTGTTTGGGCATTTTGATCGTTCTTTCCTGAGGTTCTCTCTGCATCCTCTGGGAATGTGCTTCTTGTTTTCTCCTTGGGGCTCTTGTGTTTCCCTGGGCAGGCCTGGGTTCCCTGAAGGCTGTGGTGGTCCTTGCAGCCCGTGGGCCACGAAGTGTTCTTTCGTGATGGCTGGCTGGCAACTACCTGGCTGCCAGCCTTCCTTCCCAACCCAGTGGAATGAAAGTTGAGTGCCCCCACACGGGGGTCCCATGGACATTGTTGCTTGGGTGATGTGCAGGAGTGTCACGTGGGAGCCCTCTTGCGGTTACGGAGGATCAGGCCATCTCAGGGAACGGTGCCAAACCAGGGTTCAGGTCGCAGGAGACCAGTGCCTGGAGCCAGGGTGCAGAGAGTTTGGGGAGCCGCCGCTTGTGGATCACAGCACCCTAGGAGCTAAGTGCAGGAAAGAGTGCCGTCCCAAGTCCTGTGTTTACTGCGTTCCAGGCACCCTTCCTCTTTGCTGTCTGCCTTAAGCTTCCTTCTCCTCCTGTCCTGCCTCCCCAGCCTCCCTCCCCCCCCCCCCATCCCTACCTCTATAGGAAGTCCGTAGAGTCTTGGCCCCCTCCTTCTTTTCCATCTCTCCTCCGCCTCTCCCATCTTCTGCTCACGGAGCAGGACTTGATGGGGGTGCGTGCCCACTTGGCACCTTGACCTCCACTTTATCGCCACGGGCTGCCAGGTGGCTGGAGCTAGCAGGAGGATATCTCCATGGTCAGGGAGGGGTTTCTGGTCAACGCAGGTGCCAGGGCCCCTCCAGCTCCCCCTTTCCCCTCAGGATCATCCGCTCCTTTCCTCTCAGCTCAGGATCGTCTACCCAGAAGGAAAAGTGCCCTGCCAATTCTTCCCTTCCACAGGGTCGGAACCTCTCTCCCAGGACACAGGAGAGCAGGATGACGTGCAAACCTCGGCCAATCAGTCAGGTGGGAGGGGGAAGTGTGGCAAGGGTGTTGCCATCCAATTGCCAGGAAGAATTCAGGGCAATGGCGGGTGGGCAGCAACCCAGGTAACCGAATGTGAGTTGAGCTTTGAGAGAAAGAGAGAGAGAGAGAGAGAGAGAGAGAGAGAGAGAGAGAGAGCGCTGCAGGCGGATGGAGGGGTCATTTTGGAAGTGGGCAAGAGGTTGGTTCACGGCAGCTGTGTTTCGGGGTGGGTGGGGCAGGAAAAATCACCGAAGGGTCGGGACTGGGGGCACTGCAGGTCGGGGAAAGGAGGGTGAGGGCGGGGAGGATTCAGGGGCATTTGTGCGTGCAGCAGGAACGCGGCACGGGGAGGGGTATTTTGAACGGTCCCCCGCTGGCAGCTCAGTGCGGGACAGCTGTTCAGTGTGAGAGTGGTGGGGGCGGGGCGGAAGTGCCAGCTCTTTCCGTGAATTCCTTGGGTGGGCTCTCTGCAGGAGCGTCCTGCAAGCCCGTGTGGTGTCCCAGGAAGGTGTCCCCACCAGTTGGCAGGTGGGGAGCGAGCACCCTCCTGGGCTAGGTGCCCAGCCCTTGGGCGAGGCTGGATGCAGGCATGTTGGGGATGGCCCGCTCTGGGAGGCGGCAGCGGAAGCGTGCCAGGCGCGATGCCTTCCAAGGAAGGGTTGCGACTGCTGGGCTTTCCCGGCTAAGCAGGTCTCTGCGCTGAGGTCAGTCACATTGTGTGTTTGATCCTCTTGTAGTCGCGGAGGGCTTTGGCCATGAGCGGAGCCGCCTTCTTGGAGGTGGGTTTGCTGCGGCCCAGCAGGGCGGCCCTCGAGCTTTGGGGGTCCGCAAGAGGCTGGTGTGGGACTCGCCGGCCCGCAGCTGGTCCAGTTGCTTCTGGAGCCGCTGCAGCTGGCTGCTGGAGCTGTAGGAGCTGTTGCCGGAAGCGCTTTTCCCGCTCTTCCCGCTTCTCCCGCCGGAGGCGGCGGGGGTGCTGGGGATGGGGGTGCTGGACTTCACGGCGTGCCATCGCCCCTCCGGGACGCCCCCTGCCGCGGGGACATCTCCAGCCGGGGCTTCCACTCGCTGGCGCTTGCCTCGCCAGGCGCTCCCGGGCGTGCATTCTATCTCCACGTCCTTGGGGCCACAGGCCTGGGGCTGAGGAGCATCCTCCCCACCCACGATGCCCTCCGGCGAAGCACAGGCGAAGTCCCTGCATTTTCTCACCGTCCACTGCTGCGAGGAGGGCGCTGAGAGGCTGCTATCAGCAAGTTCTGCTTGTGGGCTCGCCTGTCCTTACGCATGGCTGCTCACTCCAAGTGGTGCCCGCTGCCACGAGACTCAGAGGCTGCCTGCAGGTGCGCCGGGGTCCCGCTCACATCCGCTGTCCCAGGACGAATGGGGCCCAGGTGGCGCTCCAGCGGCTCACTGCCCGCCCACACGGCTGCCCTCACTGCTTGATTGGCTGGGTCATACCGACCGTCCTTTCATGGCCAGCACTGCCTGCCTATCCGGGATGCCAGACTCCTCTGCTCTGGGCCTTCTGGGGGCGAGGGGGATGGGAGAAGGGCGGTGAGCCATAGCGGAGGGGTGTGTGTGGGGCGGAAGGACTGGGTCTCCAGAGTTCCCACCAGAGTTGACTCAGGCTCCGGTGCTGTCAGAAGCATTGTTGTGCCCATCTCACAGATTCGGGAGAGGAGAGAGGGAAGACAGGGACCCTCGGCCGGTCGCTACAAGCCCACACATGGAGAGCAGAAGACGCTGTATTCCTCCTCCTCATCCTAGAATCTCGCTCGCCCAGGACGGCCTTTCTTCTCTGCTTCTCATCGCAGAGCACGTCACACACATCCCGACGGCTTGCAGGAGAGAGACTCCGGGTCCCCCAAGCACATACCACTTACAATGCACCCTGTGGACAACACACCCTCCTCTCTTATGGATGGCTGGCGATTTGCCTTGCAGCTTTGCATGAAGCCGGGGTCCTTTCTCCCGGGGTATGGATATCGTTGTTGACATTCTGTTTCTCTCACTGTCTCTCTCCCTCTCTCTCTCTCTCTCCCTCAAGTCCTCTGTGTCTTCGTCTCTATCCCTTGTATGTATCTGTCCCTCTCTTTCTGCTCCCGTCTTGGAGTTTGTGTGTGTGTGTGTGCCTGTTTGGGCATTTTGATCGTTCTTTCCTGGGCTTCTCTTCGCATCCTCTGGGAATGTGCTTCTTCTTTCTCCCTGGGGCTTGTGTTTCCCTGGGCAGCGTGGGTTCCCTGAAGGCTGTGGTGGTCCTTGCAGCCCGTGGGCCAGGAAGTGTTCTTTCGTGCTGGCTGGCTGGCAACTACCTGGCTGCCAGCCTTCCTTCCCAACCCAGTGGAATGAAAGTTGAGTGCCCCCACACGGGGGTCCCATGGACATTTGTTGCTTGGGTGATGTGCGAGTGTCACGTGGGAGCCCTCTTGCGGTACGGAGGATCAGGCCATCTCAGGGAACGGTGCCAAACCAGGGTTCAGGTCGCAGGAGACCAGTGCCTGGAGCCCAGGGTGCAGAGAGTTTTGGGAGCCGCCGCTTGTGGATCACAGCACCCTAGGGAGCTAAGTGCAGGAAAGAGTGCCGTCCCAAGTCCTGTGTTTACTGCGTTCCAGGCACCCTTCCTCTTTGCTGTCTGCCTTAAGCTTCCTTCTCCTCCTGTCCTGCCTCCCCAGCCCCCTCCCACCCCCTCCATCCCTACCTCTATAGGAAGTCCGTAGAGTCTTGCCCCTCCTTCTTTTCCATCTCTCCTCCGCCTCTCCATCTTCTGCTCACGGAGCAGGACTTGATGGGGGTGCGTGCCCACTTGGCACCTTGACCTCCACTTTATCGCCACGGGCTGCCAGGTGGCTGGAGCTAGCAGGAGGATATCTCCATGGTCAGGGAGGGGTTTCTGGTCAACGCAGGTGCCAGGGCCCCTCCAGCTCCCCCTTTCCCCTCAGGATCATCCGCTCCTTTCCTCCTCAGCTCAGGATCGTCTACCCAGAAGGAAAAGTGCCCTGCCAATCCTTCCCTTTCCACAGGGTCGGAACCTCTCTCCAGGACACAGGAGAGCAGGATGACGTGCAAACCTCGGCCAATCAGTCAGGTGGGAGGGGGAAGTGTGGCAAGGGTGTTGCCATCCAATTGCCAGGAAGAATTCAGGGCAATGGCGGGTGGGCAGCAACCCAGGTAACCAATGTGAGTTGAGCTTGAGAGAGAGAGAGAGAGAGAGAGAGAGAGAGAGAGAGCTGCAGGCGGATGGGGGGTCATTTTGGAAGTGGGCAAAGGTTGGTTCACGGCAGCTGTGTTTCGGGGTGGGTGGGGCAGGAAAATCACCGAAGGTCGGGACTGGGGGCACTGCAGGTCGGGGAAAGGAAGGGTGAGGGCGGGGAGGATTTCAGGGGCATTTGTGCGTGCAGCAGGAAGCGGCACGGAGGGGTATTTTGAACGGCCCCCGCTGGCAGCTCAGTGCGGGACAGCTGTTCAGTGTGAGAGTGGTGGGGGGCGGGGCGGAAGTGCCAGCTCTTTCCGTGAATTCTTGGGTGGGCTCTCTGCAGGAGCGTCCTGCAAGCCCGTGTGGGTGCCAGGAAGGTGTCCCCACCATTGGCAGGTGGGAGCGAGCACCCTCCTGGGCTAGGTGCCCAGCCCTGCTGCAACAGTTGCCTGCAAGCTCTGCTCTAATGCCTAAACTGCTGAGGAAAAGGTTTATCCATGTGGCTGCTTCACTCACCCCACTATTGACTTGGTGAAAGAATTCAAAGGTGACTGCTTCAACGGACACTAACATCAGAGACACATCCTTCCAGTGGCCTTGTGCACAAACACATGCCTGAACCTGGCCCTTTCTCCTGCTTGTTTCTCTGGCCCTCCTGGCTTCTCCCAGGTCACGTTCCTGGGCGCATGGGCGGCTCACGGCATTAGGGAGTGGCTCCTGGCGCCGTACCCGTCTTGACGTTTAAGGGAAAAAAAAAAAAAAGCCCAAGGCTTCCCACGGTCGGGGCGTGGTGGCAACTGCGGGCAGAGAATGTCCCCGGTGAGGGACTCCAGGAGGCTGTGGTAGGTATATTCATCACCTAAGGAAGGGGTTGTTGAGGGTGCACAAGGGTCAACTCCCGAACTCCGGTGGGGGGGTTGGGGATGGGGTTGGGGTTGGGGTTGGGGTTTGGGGTTGGAGGCGTAGTCATCATCGATCTATTCCCCCAACCAGGACAGGGGAGTGTTCTCTCCGAGCGGCGCAGCGCGGCCCGGTGTTCTTCCAGGTGGCTGGAGCAGCAGACTGCCCAGCCCCCTCCACCACACACAAAACAGTGTGCCTCCCACCCGCCAGACTCCCCTTCCCTGATTCTCCCCTCCCCCGCCAACAATCCCCTTCGGGTGCGGATGTGCAGTTGCGCCTCGGCTCAGGGCGGGGCTAACTTCCGGGGCGTTGCCCGACTGGTCCCTAAGGAAGGCTGGGGTCTCATTTGGTGGCTGTTCTGTCATGGCAGGTGAGGTTTATTGGGGACTCTGAGGGTACAACCGTGCGGCGGTCGGCAGATGGAGCCCAAGGGCGCTTGGGCAGGGCCTGGCGCACACACGCGATCCCGTCGCAGGAAGGTGGTTTGGCTGCCCGAGCAGAAGGAGGCTTGGAAGCCAGCTTTCAACAGAACCCCTAGGCGGGCATCTCGGTCCGGGAGCACCTGGCGGAGAATTGGCCGTACCGAATCAGCACGCATCAGTGTGTTTCAAAAACCGAGGCGGCGGGAGAGCCCGCGTGGGAGCAGGGCCTGGACCCAAGGGGCTGTTGTGCAGAAGGACGCCGGCGGATCGCCCCAGAGCCTGGCAAGTGGGCAGCACAGGGCGGCGCGCAAGAAGGAAGTCGGCCCCGCACCTGCATCTAGGCGACTCACTGCGCATCCTGACGGAAGCCTTCCAGACCAGCGACGCCCGACTTTTGCCTGTCAGGGAAGAACTGGCCGAAAGACGGCCTGCCGAGGATAGGATCCAGGTGTGGTTCAAAACGAAGAGCCAGGCACCCTGAGCAGAGCGGCGCCTGCCCTGGGGCGCCTTTCCCAGCTGCGGCCCGCGACCCGTGGCAGTCAAGACCCTGGCGGGGGCGCCGCCCACTCGCCGCCCGCCTCTGCTCTCTCGGCGTCCCACAGTCCTCGGAGCCCTCCCGACACAGCATGTCCTGCCCTGGTCTGCTGGCGCGTCTGGCGGAAGCCCCCTGAGCCAGGCCGCAGCCTCCACGAAGACACGCCTTCGCCCACTCCGCGCCGGCGGCCCCTCCCCAAGTGCCCGGGCCGCACTTCTTCCCGGCCCAGGCCCCCTTGTGTCCTCCCCCTTCCTCACCTGCCAGGGCCTGCTGTGCAGACGGAGCGCCCGCCCCAGCGGGCCGCATGCCAGCTGAGGCTCCGGCACCACCCGGCCCGCCCTTGACACCCTCCAGCGACAGCCTCCTGCAAGACCGCCTCAGCTGGCGCACCCCAAGAGGAAGCCTGGGTGGCGCCGCCGGACAGCTGCTCTCCTGCCGGCCACCACCTGCCAGCACACCGTTCGGCCCTCTGCCCTGGACGCTGGACAGCACGCTGCCAGCGCCAGACACCCCTTTCGGGGACCTGGGACCTCCTGTTTAGCTGGTGTCCATTCTTTCATGGTAGGCATCCAGCTGTGCTCCAGCCCTCCGCCGCTAGCTGCTGTTTGGAATTGGCGCGGTTCCTCGGCATCTCCCCGCTGCCAGCTGCCGGCGATCCCCGTGGGAGTACCACCACCACTGCCAAATGCTCCCGAGCCCCCTCCGCCTCGCCTCCGCTCGCCGCCTCGCTTCTGCTTTTTGTTTGTCTCCGCTGTGCGTCAACCTGTGATGTCCGATCGGATGTCCATAAGCGGTCAAGCAGAGGGACACACCGTTGTATTGCCCATGGCCTCCAGGGCGACTGCCTTCCGCTCAAAGTGCAGGTAATGCCGTCCCTAAGCTTCGCCCACACCAATCGTAGTGCACGGCTGCCTTCTTCAGCGGGCCGAATTAGCAAAGACTTCTCGAACGTCGGCGCCCGGACAGCCGAAGTGGCAGGTTTGACAGCAGAAGTCTGCCGCGGTCTCCAGGCCGCTCCGCCCCCGAACCGCTGGTCGAAGAGGTCGTGCTGCCACTTGACGGCAGCCGCTTCGGCCGCTGTAGGCCGCCGGCCGTTCCTGCCGCCGCCCGCGGCGCCGCAGGCGAGGGCGGCCGGTTCCCCATGGGCCCGCCACCGCCGCCCTGCACAACCGCCCATCCTGCGGGTCCCCAGCCCGTGCCGCGGCCGCCGCGCTGGCTCCGGTTCAGCTTGATGATGTCGTCCAGAGACATATCCATCTTGGAGCCATGGCGGGCGCGCAACGGGGTCTCGGCTACTAAATGCAATTTGAGAAAAATTCCTCGAATATGCCCGTGTTCCTCTGGCCTCTCCTTCCTTTGCCAATGTGTTTATACCTTCAGAGAAAGAAGACCGGAAGAAAAGGAAGCTTCCGTGAAAACGAACACAGGCTTACAGAGTCGTGAAAGACACACGTTCTATGACCTAGTCAACTCAGGGTCAAGAAATGTCAAGGATTAATACATTCCCATGAAATTGCTGTCTTCCAATCGAATCTCCCTCGCTCGCGCTTCCAAATTCAGCACTCGGGAGGTGAGACAGGATTGGATAGGTGCTTGGGTCAGGTTGTGAAAAGGAGGTTCTACCCCAAACGCAGAAATCGAAGATTTCTGCTGAGCTAAGAAATTTCAAAGATCCAGGAAAGCCCAAACTACAGAGAAGACCTCCTCGATCTCCCCGAAGGGAAGAAGCAAAGAAAGTTTTCCCGCTGCCCCTACCACGTGTGCACAGGAGGATGACTTTCCAGACTTGGATGAGTTCTGCCGGGTGCATGGCCTCCTAGCTCCTAGCTCCTAGCAATCCAGGCCGCAGACTGAGGCTGTGTGCACTGATGACGCTGAAGCTCCTTTCACAACCTCGTTCTTCCGGTATCTCCCCCTTTGCAACTTCCACTACTATCCAATCAGGTCAGAGTCGGATAATCCGCACTACTCCCATTACCTATCATCATCCCCACACCTGATGACCGCACTACTCACCATCCTGCTAAACGAGACTGGAATGTAGCCTTTGTTCAAGGTGACTGACCGAGGCTTGAAGAGGAAGAGCAGATGTCATGTGGAAAGCAAGGACTTGCTCATACATGTGACAAACCATTGGCTAACTTTTGGAGAATTCTGCTATGTGATTACGTATCACAAGGCAGCGACTGTCCTCTCTGTGTAGGCATTCCGTGACTCAAGTGGTGGAAGCACGGTGGATTCGCTAAAACTGTGAAAAGGTGAGAGACTATTCCTGTGTTCCTGAAGCCCCCTTCCTTGCCAGGTGTCTTATAACTTAGAGAAAAGAAGACCCCTAAAAAAGGAAGTTTACGGGAACACGAACAGGAGGCTACAGAGTCGTGAAAGAGACAGTTTCTATGATCCACCACATCGGGGTCAAAAATTCAAGGTTAATAAATCCCACATGAAATTTCGTCTTCAAATCGAATCTTCCAACGCTCACACTTATATTCAGCACATCAGGGAGTGATACAGGATATAGAATTTGAACTGAACTGAAGCCCGCCTGGCCTTGGAGATCCCTTCGCAGAAATAGCCAAACACATCACTACGTGGGTGAGGGTTAAAATGTATTTTATCTATCTATTTATGTATCCATCTATGGACGTATCTATCTATCTATCTATCGATCTATCTATCTATTTACTATGTCTGTCTGTCTGTCTGTCTATCTATCTATCAATCAATCAATCAATGTATTTACTTATTTATTCACGACACTCTTATTTTACTACAGTAACGATAGAATACCACCTCCCCACAACAGGAACCAGTCAAATTTATCCCAAAGCAATACGGAGAAAAACAGGCTGTTTTCAGAATTGAAAACCGAAGAAAAAAAGGAAAACGTTTTCCTAAGTTTTAGTCATATTTGAAAAGAGAAAACCCAAATCCATCATTGGCTGCAAGTCCGCGGCCACCTCACCTCCCCCCTCTCCTCCATCCTCTACCCTCTCCCCCACGGAGATGCCATTGGGCACGCCTGGTTCTGCTGCACGTGTGGATTGCTGGCTGTTTAGATGCGTGTCCACTCTTTCATGGTAGGCATCAGCTGTGATTCCAGCTCCTCCACCGAGAGCTCGTTTGGAATTGGCGCTGGTTCCTCGGCCTCTTCCCCGCTGCCATCTGCCTCGGCGAGTCCCTCTGGGTACCACCACCATGCCAAATGCTCCGAGCCTCCTCCGCCTCCGCCTCCGCCTCGCCTCAAACTTCCTGGCTTGGTGCCCAGCCCTTGGGCGGTTGATCAGGCATGTTGGGGATGCCCGCTCTGGAGGCGGCAGCGAAGCGTGCCAGGGTGCGATGCCTTCAAGAAAGGGTTGCAAACTGCTGGGGCTTGTCCCGCTAAGCAGGTCTCTGCGCTGAGGTCAGTCACTTGTGTGTTTGACCTCTTGTAGTCGCGGAGGGCTTTGGCCATGAGCGAGCCGGCCTTCTGGCGGTGGTTTTGGCTGGCCACAGCAGGGCGGCCCTCGAGCCTTGGGCTCCACAAGAGGACTGGTGGTGGCCCGCCAGGCCTCGCAGCTGGTCCAGTTGCTTTCTGGAGCCGCTGCAAGTGCTGCTGGAGCTGTATGGAGTGTTGCAGGAAGCGACTTTGTCCCGCTCTTTTCCCGCTTCTCATGCAGGGGGCGGCGGGGGTGCCTGGGGAGGGGTGCTGGACTTCAGGCGCGCCATCGCCTCCGGGGAACGCCCCCTGCACGGGATGCGGGGACATTCCAGCACGGGGTCTTCCACTCGAGCCGGCGCTCCTGGACGTGCATGTCTACCTCCACTTCCTTGGGGGCCCCGCACCTTTTGACATGCCCTCTCCACAGCGACAGCCCTCCTGCAGACCCGGGACTCAGCTGGCCGCACCCCAAGGAGGAAGGCCTGGGTGGCCGGACCGCCGGAACAGCCGCGCTCGCCGGCCCACCACCTGCCAGCAACCGTTTCGGAACCCTCGGCCCCTGGGCGCTGGACAGCCATCCGCTGCCAGCGCCAACCCCTCTCTGGACCTCCTGGAGACAACTGCTTGTCGGGACCTGGCTCATTTCCTTCCAGCAGCCAGCAACCGTGCTACAGAAAGGGGAGGAGAAACGGAAGAGAAGGTGAAGGGGAGAGGATCTCCCTAGCCTGAGCCGCCCCTCACCCCGGATTATTTTCAATCCCTGCTGCCACTCTTTTAATCGCATACTATTTCTGTATCCTCCTCCTACGCCTCTTCCTTGCCTCCGAATCTTGCCAACCTTCCTTCATTCCTCCACAGCCCCCCAAAAAAATCGCAAGAGGCGCAGTATCATAATTTTCAGTAGCTCTATTTTTGCCCGTCGCCTGCCGAATAAGCTCTTCTCTTCTTCCAGATTTCATAGAGGTCACAACGCACCCGCCATTCATTAGCCCATGTAGTCTGGTTGAAAAAGAAGGTTATCTGAGGGCCCTAGAAACCAACGCGAGGCAGAGGAGACAGCCCACAAGCATGTCTCCCGTGGCTCCCGCACTCATTTCTCTCTCCACCTCACCCCTCCCTTGCCCTCACAGGCGAACGCAGCAGAGCCAGAAGATCTCCCAACTGACTTGCAGCCCAGGAACCTCCAGCGCTGTGAGGCAGAGTTGTTGCAGAGGATTGTAGCATTGGAGCCGAGGGGCAGGAGTCCGCAAAACCCGCTGGGGCATTGCTTTTCCACGTCCTGGGATTCCACATCTTCGGACTCGGGTGTGTCTACTGACTCAGGGTGCACCCGCTCTCCACCTTCAGAAGACTTTGGGGCGCCAAGGCTCCAGGAGCCCGGCTGAGCAGAACGCCCCGCGGGGGACACGTCCTGCAGCGGGAGGGGGGCGGGCGGGGCGCAGACGATTGGAACCCGCCCAGACCACACCGTGGGCCCTCACCTCCTGCACACCATCATAACCTCCCTCCCCGCCCCCTATGCCTCCTCCCTCTCGTTGCTGTGGAAATGGAGAGGTTCAATTTGCCACACCGAGAGCCCCTCACCAAGGCCCTCATGAAAGCTCACACACACCGCCTGGGATAACCCTTGCCCTGCTTCTGGGCCCTCCCTGGCACTCTCTGCTCCTCGGTATATCCTCTTAGGTCATCAGCACACGTAGAGCCCGTAAGGACAGACTGGAGAAAGAGTCCAGAGAATATGGATTCTAACCCAGATTTCCAGGAGCTTCCGGGCCTGATCCAGCTCTTGACCTCAAATGCATTGTTACACTTGACTGTGCTGGACGGGTGCTTGGGAAGAATGTGAGTCACTTGTATCTAGAAGTGATGTGTGGAGTAAGGGGTAGGGAAAATCCTACTTCTTTTTTCGACTTGCATGTCTCCATGGCCCTAAGGTTCTCAGAATGACAACTATTGCAGCAAGTGATCAGAACTCATCCCTCGGTAATTATGAGATTCGAATTCATGCCTGTATCTAGCTTCTCAGCTGCCCAGGACACAGTCATACAGAGCTAAGCTACACTGTGAAGACAGATACTTTCCGTTATCAAAATGTGCTCCCACTCGATCAAAGCTAGTCTCTCTGTGCTTTGGTGTATGGATGGTGATAAAATGGAGATCGGAAGCCGGGTCGAGGTGAATATCATCTGAGATTTAGCATTGCGAGGTAAGTGTTTTGTGTGTTGGTATCAATAGGGGTGGCAGAGAAGATCAGGCTCAGAACTTGACACGAAAAGAACCGAAAGAATTGCTGACCTCTTCTAAGAAGCTTATGGCTTCCCTTTCCATAACCATCCGCCATCCGTCCATCCGTCCATCCGTCCTTCCATCGCTTGTCCAACGAGCCAGACAGCCAGGCTTACAGTCAACCAGCCATCCACACATTCACACATCAAACATCCAAACAGCACATATCCATCCATGGTGAAATGGGGGCTTTGGAAAAGTTTTCTAAATGTATTGTTTTCCACTAGAATCTTTTGTTGAATGTTCAGGGCCGGTCTTGTTTCCGGAGTAAACCATGGTTTTGTCTTTTGGAAAAGACTCGATATGATCACAATCTTCATCTGAAGCATACGCAAGATTAGTCTATACATACACACCTTTGTAGTGTATTTGTACGTGTGTATGCTGTCAACGTGCTTTATACTGCGATACATTCTGTTCAGAATGCTTCTGTTTTGCCTTCAGTGACATATACTCTGTTCTTCTTTCTCGTTAGCAATGCATTAGTGGTGGCTTTACACTAGCTCGTAGGACAGTGTTGGAAAATGGATCCTTTTTGACCTTCGCAAGAGGATGGCGAATGGTTTGCCTGCAACAGTGCCTGCAAGCTCTGCTCTAATGCCTAAACTGCTGAGGAAAAGGTTTTAATCCATTGTGCTGCGTCACTCACACCACTTTGACTTGGTGAAAGAATTCAAAGGTGACTGCTTCAACTGACACTAACATCAGAGACACATCTTCCAGTGGCCTTGTGCCACTACCACCATGTCCTGAACCTGGCCCCTTCTCCTTCTTCCTGCTTGTTTCTCTGGCCCTCCTGGCTTCTCCCAGGTCCACGGTTCCTTGGGCGCATGGGGCGGCTCACGGCATTAGGGGAGTGGCTCCTGGCGCGGTAACCCTCTTGACGTTTAAGGGGAAAAAACAAAAAAAAGCCCAGAGGCTTCCACTGGGTCGGGGCGTAGGTGGCAACTGCGGGCAGAGGAAGGTCCCCGGTGAGGACTCCAGAGGCTGTGAGGTAGATTCACCCTAGGAAGGGTGTTGTTGAGGGTGCACAAAGGTCAACGCCCGAACTCTCGGTGGGGGGGGTTGGGGTTGGGGTTGGGGTTGGGGTTGGGGTTGGGGTTGGGTTGGGGAGGCGTAGTCAGTCATCGGATCTTCCCTCAACCAGGGACAGGGGAGTTGTTCTCCCGAGCGCGCGCAGGCGCGACCCCGTTGCTTCTCCCAGGTGGCTGGAGCAGCAGACTGCGCCAGCCCCCTCCACCCACCAAAAACATGTGTGCCACTCCCACCCGCCAATGACGCCCCTTCCCTGATTCTCCCCCTCCCCCCGCACAATTCCTTCGGGGGTCGCGGATGTGCAGTGGCGCACGGGCTCAGGGCGGGGCTAACTTCCGGGGCGTTGCCGACTGGTCCCTAAGGAAGGCTGGGGCTCTTCATTTGGGTGGCTTGCGTCTGTCATGGCAGGTAGGTTCTGGGGACTCTGAGGGTACACCGTCGTGCGGTCTGCAGATGGAGGCCCAAGGGCGCTTTGGGAAGGGCCCTTGCGCACACACGCGATCCCGTCGCAGGAAGGTGGTTGGCTGCCGAGAAGAAGGAGGCGTTGGAAGCAGCTTTCAGGCAGACCCCTATGCGGGCATCTCGGTCCGGGAGCACCTGGCGGCAGATTGGCCGTACCGGAATCACGCATCCACGTGTGGTTTTCAAACGCGAGGCGGCGGGAGAGCCCGCGTGGGAGCGGGGCCTGGGACCCAAGGGGCTTTGTGCAGAAGGACGCCGGCGGATCGCCCCAGAGCCTGGCAAGTGGGCAGCACAGGCGGCGCGCCAAGAAGGAAGTCGGCCCCGCACCTGCATCTAGGCGACCAGCTGCGCATCCTGACGGAAGCTCCAGACCCAGCGACGCCCGACTTTTGCTGTCAGGAAGAACTGGCCCAGAAAGACGGGCCTCTGCGGAGGATAGGATCCAGGTGGTTCCAAAACCGAAAGCCAGGCACCTCTGAGAGAGCGGCGCATGCCCTGGGGCGCCTTCCCAGCTGTGGGCCCTGCGACCCGTGGCAGTCAAGACCCTGGCGGGGGCGCCGCCCAATCGCCGCCGCCTCTGCTTCTTCCTAGGCCGTCCCACGTCCTCGGACCCTCCCCGCCACATCAGTCCTGCCCGGGCTGCTGGCGCGTTCTGCGAAGCCCCCTGAGCCAGGCCGCAGCCTCCACGAAGACCCTCGGCCCACCCGCGCCGGCGGCCCCTCCCAGGTGCCGCGCGGGCCGAACTCTTCCCGGCCCGGCCCCCTGGTGTCCTCCCCCTTTCCTCACCGCCAGGGCCTGCTGTGCAGACTGAGCGCTCCGCCCCAGTCGGGCCGCATGCCACCTGAGGCTCCGGAACCACCCGGCCCCCCGCCCCGTTGGACACCCTCCAGCGCAGCCTCCTGCAAGACCCGGGACTCAGCTGGCCGAACCCCAAGAGGAAGGCCTGTGGCGTGCCCGCCCGAAGCTGCCTCCTCCGGCCACCACCTGCCAGTCACCCGTTTCGGCCCGCCCCTCTGCTGACGCTGGAACAGCCACGCTGCCACCCCACCACCACTGCCAGCGCAGACACCCCTTTCTGGATCCTGTTTAGCTGGTGTCCATTCTTTCATGGTAGGCATCCAGCTGTGCATCCAGCTCCTCCGCCGAAGTGCTGTTTGGAATTGGCGCCGGTTCCTCGGCCTCTTCCCCCGCTGCAGCGCTCGCGATTCCCTCTGGGAGTAGCCACCACCACTGCCAAATGCTTCCCGAGCCCCCTCCGCCTCTGCCTCCGCGCCTCCGCCTCCGCTTCTGCTTTTTGTTTGTCGCCGTCTGTGCGTCAAACCTGTGACGTCACGATCTGGATGTCCATAAGGCGGTACGCAGAGGGACACCTTGTATTGCCTCAGGCCTCCAGGGCGTTGCCGTTCCGCTCAAGGCAGGATGCCGTCCCTAAGCTTCGCCACACCAATCGTAGTGCACGGCTTTGCCTTCTCAGCGGCCGAATTCAGCAAAGACTTCTCGAACGTCGGCGCCCGACAGCCCGAAGTGCAGGTTTTGACAGCAGAAGTCTGCCGCCGGTCTCCAGGCCGGCTCCGCCCCCGAAGCCGCTGTCGAAGAGGTCGTGCTGCCACTTGACGGGCAGCCGCTTCGGCCCGCTGTAGGGCGCCGGCCGATTCCTGCCGCCGCCCGCGACGCCGCAGGCGAGGGCCGGCCGGTTCCCCATGGGCCCGCCACCGCCGCCCTGCCAACCAGCCTGCGGCGTCCCCGGCCCGGGCCGCGCGCCGCCGCGCTGGCTCCGGTTCGCTTAATGATGTCGTCCAGAGACATATCCATCTTGGAGGCCATGGCGGGCGGCGCAAATGGGGTCTCGGCTCTAAAATGCAATTGAGAAAAATTTCCGAATATGCCGTGTTCCTCTGGCTCTCCCTTCCTTTGCAATTGTGTTTATACCTTCAGAGAAGAAGACCGGAAGAAAAGGAAGCTTCCATCGAAAACGAACACGAGGCCTTCAGAGTCGTGTAAAGACACACGTTCTATGACCTATCAACTCAGGGTCAAGAAATGTCAAGATTAATACATTCCCATGAAATTGCTGTCTTCCAAGTCGAATCTTCCCTCGCTCGCGCTTCCAAAATTCAAGCACTCGGGGAGGTGAGACAGGATTGGATAGGTGCTTTGGTCAGGTGGTGAAAAAAGGAGGTTCTACCCCAAACGCAGAAATCGAAAGATTTCTGCTGAGCTAAGAATTTCAAAGATCCAGGAAAGCCCAAACTACAGAGAAGACCCTCCTCGTTTCCCCGAAGGGAAGAGGCAAAGAAAGTTTTCCCGCTGCCCTCACCCGTGTGCACAGGAGGAGACTTTCCAGACTTGGATGAGTTCTGCCGGGTCATTGGCCTCCTAGCTCCTAGCTCCTAGCAATCCAGGCCGCAGACTGAGGCTGGTGGTGCCGGAGACGCCTGAGCTCCTTTAACACTCTTTCCTTCCGGTATCTCCCCCTTTGCAATCTTCCACTATCCATCAGGTCAGAGTCTGGATAAACGCCGTACTCTACTCCCATTACCATCATCCCACACCTGAGTGACCGCACCTACTCACCCATCCCTGCTAAACGAGACTGGAATGTAGCTTTGTTCAAGGTGATGACGAGGCTTGAAAGAGGAAGCGCAGATGTCATGTGGAAACAAGGACTGCTCATACATTGACTGACACCATTTGGCTAATCTTATGGAAATTCTGCTTGCTGATTACGTATCACAAGAGCAGGACATGTCTCTCTGTGGTAGGCATTCCGTGACTCAAGGTGGTGGAATCACGGTGGATTCGCTATAAACTTGAAAAGGTGTGAGAGATATCCTTGTTCCTGAGCCTCTCTTCCTTTGCCAGTTGTGCTTATAACTTCAGAGAAAGAAGACCCGTAAAAAGGAAGTTTACGGGGAAAACGAACAGGAGGCTTACATAGTCGTAGGAAAGAGACAGTTCTTAATGATCCACCCACTCGGGGTCAGAAATGTCAAGGATTAATAAATCCCATGAACTTTCGTCTTCAAATCGAATCTTCCATCGCTCACACTATAATTTCAGCCTCAGGGAGGTGTACAGGATGACTATGAATTGAACTGAACTGAAGCCACGCCTGGCCTTTGGAGACCCGTCCTCAAAAATTAGCCAAACACATCACTACGTGGGCGAGTGTTAAAATGTAATTTTATCTACGATTATGTATCCTCGATGGATGTATAATCTATCGATCTTATCTATCTAGCTTCTATCGTCTGTCGTCTGTCTGTCTGTCTATCTATCTATCAATCAATCATCAATGTATTTACTTATTTATTCTACGCACACACTCTTATTTTGACTAACAGTAACGATAAGAATACCACATCTCCCCACAACAGGAACCAGTCCAAATTTATCCCCAAAGCAAGAAAGGAGAAAACAGGTCTGTTTCAGAATTTGAAAACCGAAGAAAAAAGAGGGAAAACGTTTCCTAAGTTTTTAAGTCCATTTTGAAAAGAGAAAACCCAAATCCCATCATTGCTGCACAGTCCAGCGGCCCCCCTCCCCCCTCCACCCCCTCCTCCTCCCCTCCCCACTACCCATGGAGATGCCATTGGCGACGCCTGGTTTTGCTGGCACGTGGGATTTGCTGGCTGTTTAGTGGTGTCCACTCTTTCATGGTAGGCACCAGCGTGCATCCAGTCCTCCACCGAGAGCTGCTGTTTGGAATTGCGCTGGTTCTCGCCCTCTTCCTCCGCTGCCAGCTGCCCTCGGCGAGTCCTCTCGGGAGTACCCACCCCACTTGCCAATGCCTCCCGAGCCTCCTTCCGCCTCCGCCCGCCTCCGCCTCAACCTTCTGGGCTTGGTGCCCAGCCCTTGGGCGAGGTTGGGATGCAGGCATGTGTTGGGTGGCCCGCTCTGGAGGCGGCAGCGGAAAGTGTCCCAGGTGCGATGCTTCCAAGAAGGGGTTGCAACTGCAGGGCTTTGTCCCGCTAAGCAGGTCTCTGCGCTGAGGTCAGTCACATTGTGTGTTTGATCCCTTGTAGTCGCGGAGGGCTTTGGCCATGAGCGGAGCCAGCCCCTTCGTGGCAGTGGGTTTGCTGCGGCCCAGCAGGGCGGCCCGCGAGCTTTGGGGTCCGCAAGAGGCTTGGTGTGGACCCGCGCCGCCGCAGCTGGTCCGTTGCTTTGGAGCCGCTGCAGCCTGCTGGCTGGAGCTTGTAGGAGCTGTTGCAGGAAGCGCTTTTTCCCCGCTCTTCCCGCTTCTCATGCAGGGGGCGGCGGGGGTGCGGGGATGGGGGTGCGGACTTCAGGGCGCCCATCGGCCCTACCGGGGACGCCCCTGGCCGCGGGGACATCTCCAGCCGGGGCTTCCACTCGCCGGCGCTCCTGGACGTGCATTCTACCTCAGTCCTGTGGGCCACAGGCCTGGGGTCTGAGGAGCATCCCCCCACCCCAGGATGCCCTCCAGCGAAGCACAGGCGAAGTCCCTGCATTTTTCTCATTCTTCTCACCGTCCACTGCTGCGAGGAGGGCTGAGAGGCTGCTATCAGCAAGTTCTGCTTGTGGGCTCGCCTGTCCTTACGCATGGCTGCTCACTCCAGTGGTGCCCGCTGCCACGAGACTCAGAGGCTGCCTGCCAGGTGCGCCGGGTCCCACTCACATCCGCTGTCCCAGGACGAATGGGGCCCAGGTGGCGCCCCAGCGGCTCACTGCCCCGCCCACACGGCTGCCCTCACTGCTGATTGGCTGGGGCACATCGACCGTCCTTTCATTGGTCAGCACTGCCTGCCTATCCGGGATGCCAGACTCCTCTGCTCTGGCCTTCTGGGGGCGAGGGCGATGGGAGAAGGGCGGTGAGCCATAGTGGAGGGGTGTGTGTGGGCGGGGAAGGACTGGGTCTCCAGAGGTCCACCAGAGTTGACTCAGGCTCCGGGCTCTCAGAAGCATTATGTGCCCACTCTCACAGATTCGGGAGTGGAGAGAGGGAAGACAGAGACGCTCGGCAGGGCGGGTCCGCTACCAAACATGGAGGGCAGAAGACGATGTATTCCTCCTCCTCATCCTAGAATCCGCTCGGCCCAGGACGGCCTTTCTCTCTGCTTCTCATCACAGAGCACGTCCACACACATCCCGAAGGCTTGGCAAGGAGATAGACTCCCGGGTCCCCCAAGCCACATACCACTGACAATGCACACCTGTGGACAACAACCCCTACTCTCTTAGGGATGGCTGGCGATTTGACTGCAGCTTTGCATGAAGCCGGGGTCCTTTCCTCGCGGGTATGGGTATCGTTGTTGACATTCGTGTCTCTCACTGTCTCTCTCTACTCTCCTCCTCTCTCCCTAAATCCTTGTGTCTTCATCTCTATCCTTGTA
Organism: Typhlomys cinereus; assembly: GCA_023101885.1. NCBI lineage: Eukaryota > Metazoa > Chordata > Mammalia > Rodentia > Platacanthomyidae > Typhlomys > Typhlomys cinereus. The sequence goes on along the minus strand of JALPQD010001128.1, from coordinate 55,200 downwards.
TGTATCTGTCCCTCTCTTTCTGCTTCCCGTCTTGGAGTTGGTTTGTGTGGTGTGTGCCTGTTTGGGCATTTTGATCGTTCTTTCCTAGGCTTCTCTTTGCATCCTGGGAATGTGCTTCTGTGTTTCTCTCCGGGGCTCTTGTGTTTCCCTGGGCAGGCGTGGGTTCCCTGAAGGCTGTGGTGGTCCTTTGCAGCCCGTGGGCAGGAAGTGTTCTTTCGTGCTGGCTGCTGGCAACTACATGGCTGCCAGCCTTCCTTCCAACCCAGTGGAAGAAATTGGGTGCACCACACGGGGGTCCCATGGATATTTGTTGCTTGGGGCGATATGCAGGAGTGTCACGTGGGAGCCCTCTTGCGGTACGGAGGATCAGGCCATCCTCGGGAACGGTGCCAAACCAGGGTTCAGGTCACAGGAGACCAGTGCCTGGAGCCCAGGGTGCAAGAGAGTTTTGGGAGCCGCCGCTTGTGGATCACAGCCACCCTAGGGAGCTAAGTGCAGGAAAGAGTGCCGTCCCAAGTCCTGTGTTTTCTGCGTTCCAGGCACCCTTCCCTTTGCTGTGTGCCTTAAGCTTCCTTCCCCTCTGTCCATGCCTCCCCAGCCTCCCTCCCACCCCCTCATCCCTACCTCTATAGGAGTCCGTACAGTCTTGCCCCCTCCTTCTTTCCATCTCTCCTCGCCTCTCCCCATCTTCGCTCACGGAGCAGGCTTCATGGGGTTGAGTGGCCACTTGGAACCTTGACCGCCACTTTAATCGCCACGGGCGCCCAGGGGGCTGGAGCAGCAGGAGGATACCTCCACTGGTTCAGGGAGGGTTTCTGGTCAACGCAGGTGCAGAGCCCCTCCAGCTCCCCCTTCCCCTCAGGATCATCTCCGCTTTTCCTCAGCTCAGGATCGTCTACCCAGAAGGAAAGGTGCCCTGCCAATCCTTCCTTTCCACAGGTCGGAACTTCTCTCCGGACACAGGAGAGCAGGATGACGTGCAAACCCGGGCGAATCAGTAAGGTGGGAGGGGGAAGTGTGGCAAGGGTGTTGCCCCAGTTGCAGGAAGAATTCAGGGCAAGGCGGGTGGGCAGCAACCCAGGTAACCAATGTGAGTTGAGTTTGAGAGAAAGAGAGAGAGAAAGAGAGAGAGAGAGTGAGAAAGAGAGAGAGAGAGCTGGCAGGCGGCTGGAGGGTGTCATTTTTGGAAGTGGGCAAGAGTTGGTTCACAGCAGCTGTGTTTGGGGTGGGTGGGGCAGGAAATCACCGAAGGAACGGGACTGGGGGCACTGCAGGTGTGGGAAAGGAAGGGTGAGGGCGGGGAGGATTTCAGGGGCATTTGGTGCGTCCAGTAGGAAAGCGGCACGGGGAGGGGTATTTTGAACGGTCCACCAGTGGCAGCGCAGTGCGGTAAAGCTGTTCAGTGTGAGAGTGGTGGGGCGGGGCGGAAGTGCCAGCTATTTCCTGAATTACTTGGGTGGTCTCTCTACAGGAGCGTCCTGCAATCCCGTGTGGTGTCCCAGGAAGGTGTCCCCACCAGTTGGCAGGAGGGAGCGAGCACCCTCCTGGGCTAAGTGCCCAGCCCTTGGGCGAGGCTGGATGCAGGCATGTTTGGGATAACCTGCTCTGGGAGGCGGCAACGGAAGCGTGCCAGGCACGATGCCTTCCAAGGAAGGTTTGCGACTGCTGGGGCTTTCCCGGCTAAGTAGGTCTCTGCGCTGAGGTCAGTCACATTATGTCTTTGATCCTCTTGTAGTCGCGGAGGGCTTTGGCCATGAGCGGAGCCGCCTTCTTGGCGGTGGGTTTGCTGCGGCCCAGCAGGGCGGCCCTCGAGCTTTGGGGTCCGCAAGAGGCTGGTGTGGACTCGCCGGCCCGCAGCTGGTCCAGTTGCTTCTGGAGCCGCTGCAGCTGCTGCTGGAGCTGTAGGAGCTGTTGCCGGAAGCGCTTTTCCCGCTCTTCCCGCTTCTCCCGCCGGTGGCGGCGGGGGTGCTGGGGATGGGGGTGCTGGACTTCACGGCGCGCCATCGCCCCTCCGGGGACGCCCCCTGCCGCGGGGACATCTCCAGCCGGGGCTTCCACTCGCTGGCGCTTTGCCTCGCCGGCGCTCCCGGGCGTGCATTCTATCTCCACGTCCTTGGGGCCACAGGCCTGGGGGCTGAGGAGCATCCTCCCCACCCCATGCCCTCCAGCGAAGCACAGGCGAAGTCCCTGCATTTTCTCACCGTCCACTGCTGCGAGGAGGCGCTGAGAGGCTGCTATCAGCAAGTTCTGCTTGTGGGCTCGCCTGTCCTTACGCATGGCTGCTCACTCCAAGTGGTGCCCGCTGCCACGAGACTCAGAGGCTGCCTGCCAGGTGCGCCGGGTCCCGCTCACATCCGCTGTCCCAGGACGAATGGGGCCCAGGTGGCGCTCCAGCGGCTCACTGCCCCGCCCACACGGCTGCCCTCACTGCTGATTGGCTGGGGCATACCGACCGTCCTTTCATTGGCCAGCACTGCCTGCCTATCCGGGATGCCAGACTCCTCTGCTCTGGCCTTCTGGGGGCGAGGGGGATGGGAGAAGGGCGGTGAGCCATAGCGGAGGGTGTGTTGTGGCGCGGAAGGACTGGGTCTCCAGAGTTCCACCAGAGTTGACTCAGGCTCCGGGCTGTCAGAAGCATTGTGTGCCACTCTCACAGATTCGGGAGAGGAGAGAGGGAAGACAGGGACCTCAGGCCGGGTCCGCTACAAGCCCACACATGGAGAGCAGAAGACGCTGTATTCCTCCTCCTCATCCTAGAATCCGCTCGCCCAGGACGGCCTTTCTTCTCTGCTTCTCATCGCAGAGCACGTCCACACACATCCCGACGGCTTTGCAAGGAGAGAGACTCCCGGGTCCCCCAAGCCACATACCACTTAACAATGCACACCTGTGGACAACACACCTCCTCTCTAGGGATGGCTGGCGATTGCCTTGCAGCTTTGCATGAAGCCGGGGTCCTTTCTCCCGGGGTATGGATATCGTTGTTGACATTCTGTTTCTCTCACTGTCTCTCCCCTCTCCTCTCTCTCTCTCTCCCTCAAGTCCTTGTGTCTTCGTCTCTATCCCTTGTATGTATCTGTCCCTCTTCTTTCTGCTCCCGTCTTGAGTTTGTTTGTGTGTGTGTGTGCCTGTTTGGGCATTTTGATCGTTCTTTCCTGGGCTTCTCTTCGCATCCTCTGGGATGTGCTTCTTGTTTCTCCCTGGGGCTCTTGTGTTTCCCTGGGCAGGCGTGGGTTCCCTGAAGGCTGTGGTGGTCCTTGCAGCCCGTGGGCCAGGAAGTGTTCTTCTTTGCTGGCTGGCTGGCAACTACCCAGTGGAATGAAAGTTGAGTGCCTCCACACGGGGATCCCATGGACATTTGTCGCTTGGGCGATGTGCAGGAGTGTCACGTGGGAGCCCTCTTGCAGTACGGAGGATCAAGTCATCTCAGGGAACGGTGCCAAACCAGGGTTCAGGTCGCAGGAGACCAGTGCCTGGAGCCCAGGGTGCAGAGAGTTTTGGGAGCCGCCGCTTGTGGATCACAGCACCCTAGGGAGCTAAGTGCAGGAAAGAGTGCCGTCCCAAGTCCTGTGTTTACTGCGTTCCAGGCACCCTTCCTCTTTGCTGTCTGCCTTAAGCTTCCTTCTCCTCCTGTCCTGCCTCCCCAGCCTCCCTCCCACCCCCTCCATCCCTACCTCTATAGGAAGTCCGTAGAGTCTTGCCCCTCCTTCTTTTCCATCTCTCCTCCGCCTCTCCCATCTTCTGCTCACGGAGCAGGACTTGATGGGGTGCGTGCCCACTTGGCACCTTGACCTCCACTTTATCGCCACGGGCTGCCAGGTGGCTAGAGCTAGCAGGAGGATATCAACATGGTCAGGGAGGGGTTTCTGGTCAACGCAGGTGCCAGGGCCCTCCAGCTACCCCTTTCCCCTCAGGATCATCCGCTCCTTTCCTCTCAGCTCAGGATCGTCTACCCAGAAGGAAAAGTGCCCTGCCAATCCTTCCCTATCCACAGGGTCGGAACCTCTCTCCAGGACACAGGAGAGCAGGATGACGTGCAAACCTCGGCCAATCAGTCAGGTGGGAGGGGGAAGTGTGGCAAGGGTGTTGCCATCCAATTGCCAGGAAGAATTCAGGGCAATGGCGGGTGGGCAGCAACCCAGGTAACCAATGTGAGTTGAGCTTTGAGAGAAAGAGAGAGAGAGAGAGAGAGAGAGAGAGAGAGAGAGCTGCAGGCGGATGGAGGGGTCATTTTGGAAGTGGGCAAGAGGTTGGTTCACGGCAAGCTGTGTTTCGGGTGGGTGGGGCAGGAAAATCACCGAAGGATCGGGACTGGGGGCACTGCAGGTCGGGGAAAGGAAGGGTGAGGGCGGGGAGGATTTCAGGGGCATTTGTGCGTGCAGCAGGAACGCGGCACGGGGAGGGGTATTTTGAACGGTCCCCCGCTGGCAGCTCAGTGCGGGACAGCTGTTCAGTGTGAGAGTGGTGGGGGCGGGGCGGAAGTGCCAGCTCTTTCCGTGAATTCCTTGGGTGGGCTCTCTGCAGGAGCGTCCTGCAAGCCCGTGTGGTGTCCCAGGAAGGTGTCCCCACCAGTTGGCAGGTGGGAGCGAGCACCCTCCTGGGCTAGGTGCCCAGCCCTTGGGCGAGGCTGGATGCAGGCATGTTGGGGATGGCCCGCTCTGGGAGGCGGCAGCGGAAGCGTGCCAGGCGCGATGCCTTCCAAGGAAGGGTTGCGACTGCTGGGGCTTTCCCGGCTAAGCAGGTCTCTGCGCTGAGGTCAGTCACATTGTGTGTTTGATCCTCTTGTAGTCGCGGAGGGCTTTGGCCATGAGCGGAGCCGCCTTCTTGGAGGTGGGTTTGCTGCGGCCCAGCAGGGCGGCCCTCGAGCTTTGGGGTCCGCAAGAGGCTGGTGTGGACTCGCCGGCCCGCAGCTGGTCCAGTTGCTTCTGGAGCCGCTGCAGCTGCTGCTGGAGCTGTAGGAGCTGTTGCCGGAAGCGCTTTTCCCGCTCTTCCCGCTTCTCCCGCCGGTGGCGGCGGGGGTGCTGGGGATGGGGGTGCTGGACTTCACGGCGCGCCATCGCCCCTCCGGGGACGCCCCCTGCCGCGGGGACATCTCCAGCCGGGCTTCCACTCGCTGGCGCTTTGCCTCGCCGGCGCTCCCGGGCGTGCATTCTATCTCCACGTCCTTGGGGCCACAGGCCTGGGGGCTGAGGAGCATCCTCCCCACCCCACGATGCCCTCCAGCGAAGCACAGGCGAAGTCCCTGCATTTTCTCACCGTCCACTGCTGCGAGGAGGCGCTGAGAGGCTGCTATCAGCAAGTTCTGCTTGTGGGCTCGCCTGTCCTTACGCATGGCTGCTCACTCCAAGTGGTGCCCGCTGCCACGAGACTCAGAGGCTGCCTGCCAGGTGCGCCGGGTCCCGCTCACATCCGCTGTCCCAGGACGAATGGGGCCCAGGTGGCGCTCCAGCGGCTCACTGCCCCGCCCACACGGCTGCCCTCACTGCTGATTGGCTGGGGCATACCGACCGTCCTTTCATTGGCCAGCACTGCCTGCCTATCCGGGATGCCAGACTCCTCTGCTCTGGCCTTCTGGGGGCGAGGGGGATGGGAGAAGGGCGGTGAGCCATAGCGGAGGGGTGTGTGTGGGCGCGGAAGGACTGGGTCTCCAGAGTTCCACCAGAGTTGACTCAGGCTCCGGGCTGTCAGAAGCATTGTGTGCCCACTCTCACAGATTCGGGAGAGGAGAGAGGGAAGACAGGGACCCTCGCCGGGTCCCGCTACAAGCCCACACATGGAGAGCAGAAGACGCTGTATTCCTCCTCCTCATCCTAGAATCCGCTCGCCCAGGACGGCCTTTCTTCTCTGCTTCTCATCGCACAGCACGTTCACACACATCCCGACGGCTTGGCAAGGAGAGAGACTCCCGGGTCCCCCAAGCCACATACCACTTAACAATGCACACCTGTGATCAACACACCCTCCTCTCTTAGGGATGGCTGGCGATTTGCCTTGCAGCTTTGCATGAAGCCGGGGTCCTTTCTCCCGGGGTATGGATATCGTTGTTGACATTCTGTTTCTCTCACTGTCTCTCTCCCTCTCTCTCTCTCTCTCCCTCAAGTCCTCTGTGTCTTCGTCTCTATCCCTTGTATGTATCTGTCCCTCTCTTTCTGCTCCCGTCTTGGAGTTTGTTTGTGTGTGTGTGCCTGTTGGGCATTTTGATCGTTCTTTTCCTGGGCTTCTCTTCGCATCCTCTGGGAATGTGCTTCTTGTTTCTCTCCCTGGGGGCTCTTGTGTTTCCCTGGGCAGGCGTGGGTTCCTGAAGGCTGTGGTGGTCCTTGCAGCCCGTGGGCCAGGAAGGTGTTCTTTCGTGCTGGCTGGCTGGCAACGACCTGGCTGCCAGCCTTCCTTCCCAACCCAGTGGAATGAAAGTTGAGTGCCCCAACACGGGGGGTCCCATGGACATTTGTTGCTTGGGTGATGTGCAGGAGTGTCACGTGGGAGCCCTCTTGCGGTACTGAGGATCAGGCCATCTCAGGGAACGGTGCCAAACCAGGGTTCAGGTCGCAGGAGACCAGTGCCTGGAGCCCAGGGTGCAGAGAGTTTTGGGAGCCGCCGCTTGTGGATCACAGCACCCTAGGGAGCTAAGTGCAGGAAAGAGTGCCGTCCCAAGTCCTGTGTTTACTGCGTTCCAGGCACCCTTCCTCTTTGCTGTCTGCCTTAAGCTTCCTTCTCCTCCTGTCCTGCCTCCCCAGCCTCCCTCCCACCCCCCTCCATCCCTACCTCTATAGGAAGTCCGTAGAGTCTTGCCCCCTCCTTCTTTTCCATCTCTCCTCCGCCTCTCCCATCTTCTGCTCACGGAGCAGGACTTGATGGGGGTGCGTGCCCACTTGGCACCTTGACCTCCACTTTATCGCCACGGGCTGCCAGGTGGCTGGAGCTAGCAGGAGGATATCTCCATGGTCAGGGAGGGGTTTCTGGTCAACGCAGGTCGCCAGGGCCCCCCAGCTCCCTTTCCCCTCAGGATCATCCGCTCCTTTCCTCTCAGCTCAGGATCGTCTACCCAGAAGGAAAAGTGCCCTGCCAATCCTTCCCTTGAGAAGAGAAAGAAAAAAAGAAGGAGAAGGAAGGAG
>JALPQD010001128.1:37201-48063 GCA_023101885.1 Typhlomys cinereus | reverse complement strand
GCCAGGGCCCCTCCAGCTCTCCCCTTCCCCTCCGGATCATCGTCTTCGCTTTTCCTCAGCTCAGGATCGGCTCCCCAGAAGGAAAAGTGCCCATGCCCCATCCTTCCCTTTCCACAGGGTCGGAACTTCTCTCCAGGACCACGGAGGCAGGGATGCACGTGCAACCCGGGCAATCAGTGTGGGAGGGGGAAGTGTGGCAAGGTGTTGCCGCCAGTTGCAAGGAAGAATTTCAGGGCAAGGCGGGTGCGGCCGCAACCCAGGTAACCAATGTGAGTTGAAGCTTGAGAGAGGAAAAGAGACGAGAGAGAGCGACAGAGAGAGAGAAGAGTGAGAGAGAGAGAGAGAGAGAGAAAGATGCAGGCGGATGGAGGGGTGCTTTGGGAGTGGGCAAGAGTTGGTTTACGCAGTTGTGTTGTCGGGTGGGTGGGCAGGAAAATCACCGAAGGAGAACGAGGACTGGGGGCACTTGCAGGGGTGGGAAAGGAAAGTGGTGAGGGCGGGGAGGATTTTCCGGGGCATTTGGTGCGTCCAGCAGGACAGCGGCACGGGAGGGTACTTTTGAACGGTCCCCGGTGGCAAGCGCAGTGGCGGAAAGCTGTTTCAGTGTGAGAGTGGTGGGTGGCGGGGCGGAGACCGTGCCAAGTCATTTCCGTGAATAATTGGGTGGTCCTCTCTACAGGAGCGTTCCTGCACTCCCGTGTGGTGTCCCAGGAAGGTGTCCCCACCAGGGCAAGGAGGCGAGCTGCAGCACCCTCCTGGGCTAATGTGCCCAGCCCTTGGGCGAGGCTGGATGCAGCATGTTGGGATGCCGCGCGCTGGGGGCGGCAGCGGAAGGGAAGCGTGCCAGGCACGATGCCTTCCAAGGAAGGGTTGCGACTGCTGGGGCTTTCCCCGCTAGCAGGGTCTCTGCGCTGAGGTCAGTCACATTGTGTGTTTGATCCTCTTGTAGTCGCGGGGCTTTGGCCATGACGGAGAGCAGCCTTCTTGGCGGTGGGTTTGCTGCGGCCCAGCGCGGGCGGCCCTCCAGCTTTGGGGTCCGCAAGAGGCTGTGTGTGAGCTCGCCGGCCGCGCTGGTCCGTTGCTTCTGGAGCCGCTGCAGCTGCTGGTGGAATGTAGGAGCTGTTGCCACGAAGCGCTTTTCCCGCTCTTCCCGCTCTCCCGCGGTGGCGGCGGGGGGTGCTGGGGATGGGGTGCTGGACTTCAGGGCGCGCCATCGCCCCTCCGGGGACGCCCCTGCCGACGGGGACATCTCCAGCCGGGGCTTCCACTCGCTGGCCCGATTTGCCTCGCCGGCGCTCCCGGGCGTGCATTCTACCTCCACGTCCTTGGGGCCAAGGCCTGGGCTGAGGAGCATCCTCCCCACCCCAGGATGCCCTCAGCGAAGTCACAGGCGAAGTCCCTGCATTTTCTCCACCGTCCACTGCGGAGGAGCGCTGAGAGGCTGCTATCAGCAGTTCTGCTTGTGGGCTCGGTGTCCTTACACATGGCTGCTCACTCCAAGTGGTGCCCTGCCACGAGACTTGAGGCTGCCTGCAGGTGCGCGGGCTCCAGCTCACATCCCTGTCCCAGGAGAATTGGGCCCAGGTGGCGCCCCCGCGTCTCACTGCCCCGCACCGGGCTGCCTCCCTGCTGATTGGCTGGGACATACCGAACGTCCTTTCATTGGCCAGCACTGCCTGCCTATCCGGGATGCCAGACTCCTCTGCTCTGGCCTTCTGGGGGCGAGGGGGATGGAGAAGGAGGGGGTGAGCCATAGCGGAGGTGGTGTGTGTGGGCGGGGAAGGACGGGTCTCCCGAGTCCACCAGGTTGACTCAGGCCCGGCTGTCCAAGGCATTTTGTGCCCACTCTCACAGTTCGGGAGGGAGAGAGGGAAGACAGGGACGCTCGGCCTGGTCCGCTACAATACCCACACCATGGAGGGCAGAAGGACGTGTATTCTCCTCCTCATCCTAGAATCCGCTCGCCCAGGACGGCCTTTCTTCTCTCTTTCTTCATCGAGCACGTCCACACACATCCCTACGGCTTGGCAAGGGAGGACTCCCGGGTCCCCAAGCCACTACCACTTGACAATGCACACCTGTGGACAACACACCCCTCTCTCTTTGGGATGGTGGCAGATTTCCTTGCAGCTTTGCATTAGCCAGGGTCCTTTCTCCCGGGGTATGGGTATGTTGTTGACATTCTGTTTCTTCACCGTCTCTCTCCCTCTCTCTCTCTCTCTCTCTCCCTAAGTCCTCTGTGTCTTCTCTCTATCCCTTGTTGTATCTGTCCTTCTTTCTGCTCCCTCTGGAGTTTGTTTGTGTGTGTGTGCCTGTTTGGGCATTGTATCGTTCTTTCCTGGCTTCCTCTCGCATCCTATGCGGAATGTGCTTCCGTGTTTCTCCCTGGGGCTCTGTGGTTTCCTGGGGCAGGGCTGTGGTTTCCCTGAAGCTGTGGTGGTCCTTGCAAGCCCGTGGGCCAGGAAGTGTTCTTTCGTGCTGAGCTGGCAACTACTAGCTCCAGCCTTCCTTCCCAACCCAGTGGAATAAAGTTGAGTGCCCCCACACGGGGTCCCATGGACATTGTTGCTTGGGCAGATGTGCAGGAGTGTCACGTGGGAGCCCTCTTGCGTACGGACGGATCAGGCCATCTCAGGGAACGGTGCCAAACCAGGGTTCAGGTCGCAGGAGCCAGTGTCTGGAGCCCAGGTTGTGCAGAGGAGTTTTGGGAGCCGCCGCTTGTGGATCACAGCACCTAGGGAGATAGTGCAGGAAGAGTGCCTCCCACAGTCCTGTGTTTTCTGCGTTCCAGGCACCCTTCCTCTTTGCTGTCTGCTTACTTAAGCTTCCTTCTCCCTGCCGCCTCCCAGCCTAATCCCCCCCCTCCATCCCTACCTCTATAGGGGTCGTACAGTCTTTCCCCTCCTTCTTTCCATCTCTTCCTCCGCCTCTCCCATCTCTGTCACAGAGCAGGCCTTGATGGTTGGTGCCCACTTGGACCTTACCTCCACGTTATCGCCAGGGTGCAGGGGGTGGAGCTAGCAGGAGGATACCTACAGGTCAGGGAGGGTTTCTGGTCAACGCAGGGCCAGGGCCCCTCCAGCTCCCCTTTCCCCTCAGGAACATCCGCTCCTTTCTCTCAGCTCAGGATGTCTACCCAGAAGGAAGTGCCTGCCATCCTTCCCTTTCACAGCGTCGGAACCTCTCTCCAGGAACACGGAGGCAGGATGACGTGCAAACTCGGCCAACAGTCAGTGTGGGAGGGTGGGGGGGAGTGTGGGCAGGGTGTTGCCATCCAGTTGCCAGGAAGAATTCAGGGCAATGGCGGGTGGGAGCAAACCAGGTAAACCATGTGATGTTAGCTTTGAGAGAAAGAGAGAAGAGAAGAGAGAGAGAGGAGAAAGAGGAGAGAGAGAGAGCTGAGGCGGATGGAGGGGTTCGTTTTGGAAGTGGGCAAGAGGTTGGTTCACGCAGCTGTGTTTCGGGTGGTGGGGCAGGAGGAAATCACCGAAGGAACGGGTGACTGGGGCACTGCAGTGGGAAAGGAAGGGTGAGGGCGGGAGGATTTTCAGGGCAGTTGTGCGTGCAGCGGAAAAGCGGGCACGGGGAGGGTATTTTGAACGTTCCCCGGTGGCGCGCAGTGCGGGAAGCTGTTCGTGTGGGTGATGAGGGGTGGGGGCGGGGCGCAGGCCAGTACTTTCCTGTGAATTAACTTGGGTGGGCTCTTCGCAGGAGCGTCCTGCAACCGGTGGGTCCAGGAAGGTGTCCCACGTTGGAGGTGGGAGCGAGCCCCTCCTGGCTAGTGGCCCACCCTGGGCGAGGCTGGAGCAGGCATGTTGGGGATGGGACCGCTCTGGGGGGGCAGCAGTGAAGCGTGCCAGGCGCGATGCCTTCCAAGGAAGGGTTTCGGACTGCTTGGGCTTTCCCGGCTAAGGCAGGTCTCTGCGCTGAGGTCAGTACATTTGTGTTTGTCCTCTTGTAGTCGCGGAGGCGGTTTGGCCATGAGCGGAGCCGCCTTCTTGGCGGTTGGTTTGCTGCGGCCAGCAGGGGGCTCGGCTTTGGGGTCGCAGAGGCTGGTGTGGACTCGCGGCCCGCAGTCGTCAGTTGCTTCTGGAACAGCTGCAGTGCTGCTGGAGCTGTAGAGCTGTTGCCGAAGCGCTTTTTCCCGCTTTCCGCTTCTCCCACCGGTGGCGGCGGTGGGGCTGGATAGGGTGCTGGAACTTCGAGGGCGCACCATCGCCCCTCCGGGGAAGCCCCTGCGCGGGGGACATCTCCAGCCGGGGCTTCCCAGCTGCTGGCGCTTTCCTCGCCGGCCGCTCCGGGCGGGCTTCTACCTCCACGTTCTTGGGGCCACAGGCCTGGGGGCTGAGGAGCATCCTCCCCACCCAGGATGCCCTCCAGCGAAGCACAGGAAGTCCCTGCATTTTTCACCGTCCAATGCTGCGAGGAGGCTGAGGGCTGTGCTATCAGCAAGTTCTGCTGTGGGCTCGCCTGTCCTACGCATGGCTGCTCACTCCAAGTGGTGCCCCCTGCCACGAGACTCAGAGTAGGCTGCCTGCCAGTGCGCCGGGTCCCGCTCACCTCCGCTGTCCCAGGAAGAATGGGGCCCAGGTGGCGCCCACCGCGCTCACTGCCCCGCCACACGGCTCTGCCCTCATGCTGATTGGCTGGGGCATACCGAACGTCCTTTCATTGGCCAGCACTGCCTGCCTATCCGGGATGCCAGAATCCTCTGCTCTGGCCTTCTGGGGGCGGGGGATGGGAGGAGAAGGGCGGTGAGCCCTAGCGCGAGGGGTGTGTGTTGGGCGGGGGAGGACTGGTCTAAGAGTTCCACCAGAGTTGACTCAGCTCCGGGCTTCAGACAGAAGATGGTGCCCACTCTCACAAAGATTCGGGAGAGGAGAGAGGGAAGACAGGGACCCTCGGCTGGTCCGCTACAAAGCCCACACATGGAGGGCAGAAGACGCTGTATTCTCCTCCTCATCCGAATCCGCCTCGCCCAGGCGGCTCCTTTTCTTGCTTCTCATCAGCAGAGCACGTCACACACATCCCGACGCTTGGCAAGGAGAGAGACTCCGGGTCCCCCACGCCATATCCCACTTGACAATCGCACACCTGTGGACAACACAACCCTCCTCTCTTAGGGATGGCGCGATTTGCCTTGACAGCTTTGATGAAGCCGGGGTCTTTCTCCCGGGGATGGGTATCGTTGTTGACATTTGTTTCTCTCACTGCTCTTCTCCCTCTCTCTCTCTCTCTCTCCTTCTCTCTGTTGTCTTCGTCTCTATCCCTTGGCATGTGAAGTGGGCAAGAGGTTGGTTCACGGCAGCTGTGTTTCGGGGTGGGTGGGGCAGGAAAATCACCGAAGGATCGGGACTGGGGGCACTGCAGGTCGGGGAAAGGAAGGGTGAGGGCGGGGAGGATTTCAGGGGCATTTGTGCGTGCAGCAGGAAGCGGCACGGGGAGGGGTATTTTGAACGGTCCCCCGCTGGCAGCTCAGTGCGGGACAGCTGTTCAGTGTGAGAGTGGTGGGGGCGGGGCGGAAGTGCCAGCTCTTTCCGTGAATTCCTTGGGTGGGCTCTCTGCAGGAGCGTCCTGCAAGCCCGTGTGGTGTCCCAGGAAGGTGTCCCCACCAGTTGGCAGGTGGGAGCGAGCACCCTCCTGGGCTAGGTGCCCAGCCCTTGGGCGAGGCTGGATGCAGGCATGTTGGGGATGGCCCGCTCTGGGAGGCGGCAGCGGAAGCGTGCCAGGCGCGATGCCTTCCAAGGAAGGGTTGCGACTGCTGGGGCTTTCCCGGCTAAGCAGGTCTCTGCGCTGAGGTCAGTCACATTGTGTGTTTGATCCTCTTGTAGTCGCGGAGGGCTTTGGCCATGAGCGGAGCCGCCTTCTTGGAGGTGGGTTTGCTGCGGCCCAGCAGGGCGGCCCTCGAGCTTTGGGGTCCGCAAGAGGCTGGTGTGGACTCGCCGGCCCGCAGCTGGTACAGTGCTTCTGGTAGCCGCTGCAGCTGCTGCTGGAGCTGTAGGAGCTGTTCCGGAAGCGCTTTTTCCGCTCTTCCGCTTCTCCCGCCGGTGGGGGGCGGGGTGCTGGGGATGGGGGTGCTGGACTTCACGGCGCGCCATCGCCCCTCCGGGGACGCCCCCAGCCGCGGGGACATCTCCAGCCGGGGCTTCCACTCGCTGGCGCTTTGCCTCGCCGGCGCTCCCGGGCGTGCATTCTATCTCCACGTCCTTGGGGCCACAGGCCTGGGGGCTGAGGAGCATCCTCCCCACCCCACGATGCCCTCCAGGCGAAGCACAGGCGAAGTCCCTGCATTTTCTCACCGTCCACGCTGCGAGGAGGCGCTGGAGGCTGCTATCAGCAAGTTCTGCTTGTGGCCTCGGCCTCTCTTACGCATGGCTGCTCACTCCAAGTGTTGCCCGCTGCCACGAGACTCTAGAGGCTCCTGCGCAGGTGCGGCCGGGTCCCGCTCAATCGCTGTCCCAGGACGATGGGGCCCAGGTGGCGCTCCAGCCGCTCACTGCCCCCGCCCACAAGGCTTTGCCCTCACTGCTGATTGGCTGGGGCATACCGACCGTCCTTTCATTGGCCAGCACTGCCTGCCTATCCGGGATGCCAGACTCCTCTGCTCTGGCCTTCTGGGGGCGAGGGGATGGAGAGAAGGGCGGTGAGCCATAGCGGAGGTGTGTGTGTGGCGCGGAAGGACTGGGTCTCCAGAGTTCCACCAGAGTTGACTCAGGCTCCGGGCTGTCAGAAGCATTGTGTGCACACTCTCACAGATTCGGGAGAGGAGAGAGGGAAGACAGGGACCCTCGGCCGGGTCCGCTACAAGCCCACACATGGAGAGCAGAAGACGCTGTATTCCTCCTCCTCATCCTAGAATCCGCTCGCCCAGGACGGCCTTTCTTCTCTGCTTCTCATCGCAGAGCACGTCCACACACATCCCGACGGCTTGGCAAGGAGAGAGACGCCCGGGTCCCCCAAGCCACATACCACTTAACAATGCACACCTGTGGACAACACACCCTCCTCTCTTAGGGATGGCTGGCGATTTGCCTTGCAGCTTTGCATGAAGCCGGGGTCCTTTCTCCCGGGGTATGGATATCGTTGTTGACATTCTGTTTCTCTCACTGTCTCTCTCCCTCTCTCTCTCTCTCTCCCTCAAGTCCTCTGTGTCTTCGTCTCTATCCCTTGTATGTATCTGTCCCTCTCTTTCTGCTCCCGTCTTGGAGTTTGTTTGTGTGTGTGTGCCTGTTTGGGCATTTTGATCGTTCTTTCCTGGGCTTCTCTTCGCATCCTCTGGGAATGTGCTTCTTGTTTCTCCCTGGGGCTCTTGTGTTTCCCTGGGCAGGCGTGGGTTCCCTGAAGGCTGTGGTGGTCCTTGCAGCCCGTGGGCAGGAAGTGTTCTTTCGTGCCTGGCTGGCTGGCAACTACCTGGCTGCCAGCCTTCCTTCCCAACCCAGTGGAATGAAAGTTGAGTGCCCCACACGGGGGTCCCATGGACATTTGTTGCTTGGGTGATGTGCAGGAGTGTCACGTGGGAGCCCTCTTGCGGTACGGAGGATCAGGCCATCTCAGGGAACGGTGCCAAACCAGGGTTCAGGTCGCAGGAGACCAGTGCCTGGAGCCCAGGGTGCAGAGAGTTTTGGGAGCCGCCGCTTGTGGATCACAGCACCCTAGGGAGCTAAGTGCAGGAAAGAGTGCCGTCCCAAGTCCTGTGTTTACTGCGTTCCAGGCACCCTTCCTCTTTGCTGTCTGCCTTAAGCTTCCTTCTCCTCCTGCCTGCCTCCCCAGCCTCCCTCCCACCCCCTCCATCCCTACCTCTATAGGAAGTCCGTAGAGTCTTGCCCCCTCCTTCTTTTCCATCTCTCCTCCGCCTCTCCCATCTTGTGCTCACGGAGCAGGACTTGATGGGGGTGTGTGCCCACTTGGCACCTTGACCTCCACTTTATCGCCACGGGCTGCCAGGTGGCTGGAGCTAGCAGGAGGATATCTCCATGGTCAGGGAGGGGTTTCTGGTCAACGCAGGTGCCAGGGCCCCTCCAGCTCCCCATTTCCCCTCAGGATCATCCGCTCCTTTCCTCTCAGCTCAGGATCGTCTACCCAGAAGGAAAAGTGCCCTGCCAATCCTTCCCTTTCCACAGGGTCGGAACCTCTCTCCAGGACACAGGAGAGCAGGATGACGTGCAAACCTCGGCCAATCAGTCAGGTGGGAGGGGGAAGTGTGGCAAGGGTGTTGCCATCAATTGCCAGGAGAATTCAGGGCAATGGCGGGTGGGCAGCAACCCAGGTAACCAATGTGAGTTGAGCTTTGAGAGAAAGAGAGAGAGAGAGAGAGGAGAGAGAGAGAGAGAGAAAGAGAGAGAGAGAGCGCTGCAGGCGGATGGAGGGGTCATTTTGGAAGTGGGCAAGAGGTTGTTCACGGCAGCTGTGTTTCGGGGTGGGTGGGGCAGGAAAATCACCGAAGGGGGACTGGGGGCACTGCAGGTCGGGGAAAGGAAGGGTGAGGGCGGGGAGGATTTCAGGGGCATTTGTGCGTGCAGCAGGAAAGCGGCACGGGGAGGGGTATTTTGAACGGTCCCCCGCTGGCAGCTCAGTGCGGGACAGCTGTTCAGTGTGAGAGTGGTGGGGGCGGGGCGGAAGTGCCAGCTCTTTCCGTGAATTCCTTGGGTGGGCTCTCTGCAGGAGCGTCCTGCAAGCCCGTGTGGTGTCCCAGGAAGGTGTCCCCACCAGTTGGCAGGTGGGAGCGAGCACCCTCCTGGGCTAGGTGCCCAGCCCTTGGGCGAGGCTGGATGCAGGCATGTTGGGGATGGCCCGCTCTGGGAGGCGGCAGCGGAAGCGTGCCAGGCGCGATGCCTTCCAAGGAAGGGTTGCGACTGCTGGGGCTTTCCCGGCTAAGCAGGTCTCTGCGCTGAGGTCAGTCACATTGTGTGTTTTCCTCTTGTAGTCGCGGAGGGCTTTGGCCATGAGCGGAGCCGCCTTCTTGGAGGTGGGTTTGCTGCGGCCCAGCAGGGCGGCCCTCGAGCTTTGGGGTCCGCAAGAGGCTGGTGTGGACTCGCCGGCCCGCAGCTGGTCCAGTTGCTTCTGGAGCCGCTGCAGCTGCTGCTGGAGCTGTAGGAGCTGTTGCCGGAAGCGCTTTTCCCGCTCTTCCCGCTTCTCCCGCCGGGGGGGGGGTGCTGGGGGATGGGGGTGCTGGACTTCACGGCGCGCCATCGCCCCTCCGGGGCCGCCCCCGCGGGGACATCTCCAGCCGGGGCTTCCACTCGCTGGCGCTTTGCCTCGCCGGCGCTCCCGGGCGTGCATTCTATCTCCACGTCCTTGGGGCCACAGGCCTGGGGGCTGAGGAGCATCCTCCCCACCCCAGGATGCCCTCCAGCGAAGCACAGGCCGAAGTCCCTGCATTTTCTCACCGTCCACTGCGAGGAGGCGCTGAGAGGCTGCTATCAGCAAGTTCTGCTTGTGGGCTCGCCTGTCCTTACGCATGGCTGCTCACTCCAAGTGGTGCCCGCTGCCACGAGACTCAGAGGCTGCCTGCCAGGTGCGCCGGGTCCCGCTCACATCCGCTGTCCCAGGACAAATGGGGCCCAGGTGGCCCTCCAGCGGCTCACTGCCCCGCCCACACGGCTGCCCTCACTGCTGATTGGCTGGGGCATACCGACCGTCCTTTCATTGGCCAGCACTGCCTGCCTATCCGGGATGCCAGACTCCTCTGCTCTGGCCTTCTGGGGGCGAGGGGGATGGGAGAAGGGCGGTGAGCCATAGCGGAGGGGTGTGTGTGGGCGCGGAAGGACTGGGTCTCCAGAGTTCCACCAGAGTTGACTCAGGCTCCGGGCTGTCAGAAGCATTGTGTGCCCACTCTCACAGATTCGGGAGAGGAGAGAGGGAAGACAGGGACCCTCGGCCGGGTCCGCTACAAGCCCACACATGGAGAGCAGAAGACGCTGTATTCCTCCTCCTCATCCTAGAATCCGCTCGCCCAGGACGGCCTTTCTTCTCTGCTTCTCATCGCAGAGCACGTCCACACACATCCCGACGGCTTGGCAAGGAGAGAGACTCCCGGGTCCCCCAAGCCACATACCACTAAACAATGCACACCTGTGGACAACACACCCTCCTCTCTTAGGGATGGCTGGCGATTTGCCTTGCAGCTTTGCATGAAGCCGGGGTCCTTTCTCCCGGGGTATGGATATCATTGTTGACATTCTGTTTCTCTCACTGTCTCTGTCCCTCTCTCTCTCTCTCTCCCTCAAGTCCTCTGTGTCTTCGTCCCTATCCCTTGTATGTATCTGTCCCTCTCTTTCTGCTCCCGTCTTGGAGTTTGTTTGTGCCCATGGTTCAGGTCGCAGGAGACCAGTGCCTGGAGCCCAGGGTGCAGAGAGTTTTGGGAGCCGCCGCTTGTGGATCACAGCACCCTAGGGAGCTAAGTGCAGGAAAGAGTGCCGTCCCAAGTCCTGTGTTTACTGCGTTCCAGGCACCCTTCCTCTTTGCTGTCTGCCTTAAGCTTCCTTCTCCTCCTGTCCTGCCTCCCCAGCCTCCCTCCCACCCCCTCCATCCCTACCTCTATAGGAAGTCCGTAGAGTCTTGCCCCCTCCTTCTT
Source organism: Typhlomys cinereus (assembly GCA_023101885.1). Lineage (NCBI taxonomy): Eukaryota > Metazoa > Chordata > Mammalia > Rodentia > Platacanthomyidae > Typhlomys > Typhlomys cinereus. The sequence continues at coordinate 37,490 of JALPQD010001128.1, read as the reverse complement.
TTCCATCTCTCCTCCGCCTCTCCCATCTTCTGCTCACGGAGCAGGACTTGATGGGGGTGCGTGCCCACTTGGCACCTTGACCTCCACTTTATCGCCACGGGCTGCCAGGTGGCTGGAGCTAGCAGGAGGATATCTCCATGGTCAGGGGGGGTTTCTGGTCAACGCAGGTGCCAGGGCCCCTCCAGCTCCCCCTTTCCCCTCAGGATCATCCGCTCCTTTCCTCTCAGCTCAGGATCGTCTACCCAGAAGGAAAAGTGCCCTGCCAATCCTTCCCTTTCCACAGGGTCGG
>JALPQD010001128.1:0-36907 GCA_023101885.1 Typhlomys cinereus | reverse complement strand
AGGAGGCGCTGAGAGGCTGCTATCAGCAAGTTCTGCTTGTGGGCTCGCCTGTCCTTACGCATGGCTGCTCACTCCAAGTGGTGCCCGCTGCCACGAGACTCAGAGGCTGCCTGCCAGGTGCGCCGGGTCCCGCTCACATCCGCTGTCCCAGGACGAATGGGGCCCAGGTGGCGCTCCAGCGGCTCACTGCCCCGCCCACACGGCTGCCCTCACTGCTGATTGGCTGGGGCATACCGACCGTCCTTTCATTGGCCAGCACTGCCTGCCTATCCGGGATGCCAGACTCCTCTGCTCTGGCCTTCTGGGGGCGAGGGGGATGGGAGAAGGGCGGTGAGCCATAGCGGAGGGGTGTGTGTGGGCGCGGAAGGACTGGGTCTCCAGAGTTCCACCAGAGTTGACTCAGGCTCCGGGCTGTCAGAAGCATTGTGTGCCCACTCTCACAGATTCGGGAGAGGAGAGAGGGAAGACAGGGACCCTCGGCCGGGTCCGCTACAAGCCCACACATGGAGAGCAGAAGACGCTGTATTCCTCCTCCTCATCCTAGAATCCGCTCGCCCAGGACGGCCTTTCTTCTCTGCTTCTCATCGCAGAGCACGTCCACACACATCCCGACGGCTTGGCAAGGAGAGAGACTCCCGGGTCCCCCAAGCCACATACCACTTAACAATGCACACCTGTGGACAACACACCCTCCTCTCTTAGGGATGGCTGGCGATTTGCCTTGCAGCTTTGCATGAAGCCGGGGTCCTTTCTCCCGGGGTATGGATATCATTGTTGACATTCTGTTTCTCTCACTGTCTCTGTCCCTCTCTCTCTCTCTCTCCCTCAAGTCCTCTGTGTCTTCGTCCCTATCCCTTGTATGTATCTGTCCCTCTCTTTCTGCTCCCGTCTTGGAGTTTGTTTGTGCCCAGGGTTCAGGTCGCAGGAGACCAGTGCCTGGAGCCCAGGGTGCAGAGAGTTTTGGGAGCCGCCGCTTGTGGATCACAGCACCCTAGGGAGCTAAGTGCAGGAAAGAGTGCCGTCCCAAGTCCTGTGTTTACTGCGTTCCAGGTACCCTTTGTCTTTGCTGTCTGCCTTAAGCTTCCTTCTCCTCCTGTCCTGCCTCCCCAGCCTCCCTCCCACCCCCTCCATCCCTACCTCTATAGGAAGTCCGTAGAGTCTTGCCCCCTCCTTCTTTTCCATCTCTCCTCCGCCTCTCCCATCTTCTGCTCACGGAGCAGGACTTGATGGGGGTGCGTGCCCACTTGGCACCTTGACCTCCACTTTATCGCCACGGGCTGCCAGGTGGCTGGAGCTAGCAGGAGGATATCTCCATGGTCAGGGAGGGGTTTCTGGTCAACGCAGGTGCCAGGGCCCCTCCTCCCCCTTTCCCCTCAGGATCATCCGCTCCTTTCCTCTCAGCTCAGGATCGTCTACCCAGAAGGAAAAGTGCCCTGCCAATCCTTCCCTTTCCACAGGGTCGGAACCTCTCTCCAGGACACAGGAGAGCAGGATGACGTGCAAACCTCGGCCAATCAGTCAGGTGGGAGGGGGAAGTGTGGCAAGGGTGTTGCCATCCAATTGCCAGGAAGAATTCAGGGCAATGGCGGGTGGGCAGCAACCCAGGTAACCAATGTGAGTTGAGCTTTGAGAGAAAGAGAGAGAGAGAGAGAGAGAGAGAGAGAGAGAGAGCGCTGCAGGCGGATGGAGGGGTCATTTTGGAAGTGGGCAAGAGGTTGGTTCACGGCAGCTGTGTTTCGGGGTGGGTGGGGCAGGAAAATCACCGAAGGATCGGGACTGGGGGCACTGCAGGTCGGGGAAAGGAAGGGTGAGGGCGGGGAGGATTTCAGGGGCATTTGTGCGTGCAGCAGGAAAGCGGCACGGGGAGGGGTATTTTGAACGGTCCCCCGCTGGCAGCTCAGTGCGGGACAGCTGTTCAGTGTGAGAGTGGTGGGGGCGGGGCGGAAGTGCCAGCTCTTTCCGTGAATTCCTTGGGTGGGCTCTCTGCAGGAGCGTCCTGCAAGCCCGTGTGGTGTCCCAGGAAGGTGTCCCCACCAGTTGGCAGGTGGGAGCGAGCACCCTCCTGGGCTAGGTGCCCAGCCCTTGGGCGAGGCTGGATGCAGGCATGTTGGGGATGGCCCGCTCTGGGAGGCGGCAGCGGAAGCGTGCCAGGCGCGATGCCTTCCAAGGAAGGGTTGCGACTGCTGGGGCTTTCCCGGCTAAGCAGGTCTCTGCGCTGAGGTCAGTCACATTGTGTGTTTGATCCTCTTGTAGTCGCGGAGGGCTTTGGCCATGAGCGGAGCCGCCTTCTTGGAGGTGGGTTTGCTGCGGCCCAGCAGGGCGGCCCTCGAGCTTTGGGGTCCGCTGGTGTGGACTCGCCGGCCCGCAGCTGGTCCAGTTGCTTCTGGAGCCGCTGCAGCTGCTGCTGGAGCTGTAGGAGCTGTTGCCGGAAGCGCTTTTCCCGCTCTTCTCCCGCTTCTCCCGCCGGTGGCGCGGGGGTGCTGGTGTGGACTGCTCGCCCCCGCAGCGGTCCAGTTGCTTCTGGAGCGCTGCAGCTTGCTGCTGGAGCTGTAGGGAGCTGTTGCCGGAAGCGCTTTTCCCCGCTCTTTCCCGCTTCTCCCGCCGGTGGCGGCGGGGGTGCTGGGGATGGGGTGGCTGGACTTCACGGCGCGCCATCGCCCCTCCGGGACGCCCCCAGCCGCGGGGACATCTCCGCCGGGGGCTTCCACTCGCTGGCGCTTTGCCTCGCCGGCGCTCTCCGGGCTGCATTCTATCTCCACGTCCTTGGGGCCACAGCCTGGGGGCTGAGGACATCCTCCCCCCACCACGCCCTCCGGCGAAGCACACAGGAGAATCCCTGCATTTTCTCAACCGTCCACTGCTGCGAGGAGGCGCTGAGAGGCCTGCTATCAGCAAGTTCTGCTTGTGGGCTCGCCTGTCCTTACGCATGGCTGCTCACTCCAAGTGGTTGCCCGCTGCCACGAGACTCAGAGGCTGCCTGCCAGGTGCGCCGGGTCCCCTCAACATCCGCTGTCCCAGGACGAATGGGGCCCAGGTGGCGCTCCAGCGGCTACTGCCGCCCCGCCCACACGGCTGCCCTCACTGCTGATTGGCGGGGCATACCGACCGTCCTTTCATTGGCCAGCACTGCCTGCCTAGCCTACCGGGATGCCAGACTCCTCTGCTCTGGCCTTCTGGGGGCGAGGGGGATGGGAAGGGCGGTGAGCCATAGCGGAGGGTGTGTGTGGGCGCGGACGGACTGGGTCTCCAGAGTTCCACCAGAGTTGACTCAGGCCCGGGCTGTCAGAAGCATTGTGTGCCCACTCTCACAGATTCGGGAGAGGAGAGAGGGAAGACAGGGACNCATCCTAGCCGCTCGCCCAGACGGCCTTTCTTCTCTGCTTCTCATCGCAGAGCACGTCCACACACATCCCGACGGCTTGGCAAGGAGAGAGACTCCCGGGTCCCCCAAGCCACATACCACTTAACAATGCACACCTGTGGAACACACCCTCCTCTCTTAGGGATGGCTGGCGATTTGCCTTGCAGCTTTGCATGAAGCCGGGGTCCTTTCTCCCGGGGTATGGATATCGTTGTTGACATTCTGTTTCTCTCACTGTCTCTCTCCCCTCTCTCTCTCTCTCCCTCAAGTCCTCTGTGTCTTCGTCTCTATCCCTTGTATGTATCTGTCCCTCTCTTTCTGCTCCCGTCTTGGAGTTTGTTTGTGTGTGTGTGCCTGTTTGGGCATTTTGATCGTCTTTCCTGGGCTTCTCTTCCATCCTCTGGGAATGTGCTTCTTGTTTCTCCTGGGGCTCTTGTGTTTCCCTGGGCAGGCGTGGGTTCCCTGAAGGCTGTGGTGGTCCTGCAGCCCGTGGGCCAGGAAGTTTCTTTCGTCCTGGCGGGCTGGCAAACTACCTGGCGCCGCCTTCCTTCCAAACCCAGTGGAAGAAGTTGAGTGCCCCCCACACGGGGGTCCCATGGACATTTGTTGCTGGGTGATGTGCAGGAGTGTCACGTGGGAGCCTCTTGCGGTAACGGAGGATCAGGCCATCCTCAGGGTAAGGGTGCCAAACCAGGGTTCAGGTCGCAGGAGACCAGTGCCTGGGCCCAGGGTTGCAGAAGAGTTTTGGGAGCCGCCGCTTGTGGATCACAGCACCCTAGGGAGCTAAGTGCAGGAAAGAGTGCCGTCCCAAGTCCTGTGTTACTGCGTTCCAGGACACCCTTCCTCTTTGCTGTGCTGCCTTAAGCTTCCTTCTCCTCCTGTCCCTGCCTCCCCAGCCTCCCTCCCACCCCTCATCCCTACTCTATAGGAAGTCCGTAGAGTCTTGCCCCCTCCTTTCTTTTCCATCCTCTCCTCCGCCTCTCCCATCTTGTGCTCACGAGTCAGGACTTGATGGGCTGCGTGCCCACTTGGCACCTTGACCTCCACTTTATCGCCACGGGCTGCCAGGTGGGCTGGAGCTAGCAGGAGGATATCCTCCATGGTCAGGGAGGGGTTTCTGGTCAACGCAGGTGCCAGGGCCCCTCCAGCTCCCCCTTTCCCTCAGGATCATCCGCTCCTTTCCTCTCAGCTCAGGATCGTCTACCCAGAAGGAAAAGTGCCCTGCCAATCCTTCCCTTCCACAGGGTCGGAACCTCACTCCAGGACACAGGAGAGCAGGATGACGTGCAAACCTCGGCCAATCAGTCAGGTGGAGGGGGAAGTGTGGCAAGGGTGTTGCCATCCAATTGCCAGGAAGAATTCAGGGCAATGGCGGGTGGGCAGCAACCCAGGTAACCAATGTGAGTGAGCTTTGAGAGAAAGAGAGAGAGAGAGAGATAGAGAGAGAGAGAGAGAGAGAGAGCTGCAGGCGGATGGAGGGGTCATTTTGGAAGTGGGCAAGAGGTTGGTTCACGGCAGCTGTGTTTCGGGGTGGGTGGGGCAGGAAAATCACCGAAGGATCGGGACTGGGGGCACTGCAGGTCAGAGAAAGGAAGGGTGAGGGCGGGGAGGATTTCAGGGGCATTTGTGCGTGCAGCAGAAACGCGGCACGGGGAGGGGTATTTTGAACGGCCCCCCGCTGGCAGCTCAGTGCGGGACAGCTGTTCAGTGTGAGAGTGGTGGGGGCGGGGCGGAAGTGCCAGCTCTTTCCGTGAATTCCTTGGGTGGGCTCTCTGCAGGAGCGTCCTGCAAGCCCGTGTGGTGTCCCAGGAAGGTGTCCCCACCAGTTGGCAGGTGGGAGCGAGCATCCTCCTGGGCTAGGTGCCCAGCCCTTGGGCGAGGCTGGATGCAGGCATGTTGGGGATGGCCCGCTCTGGGAGGCGGCAGCGGAAGCGTGCCAGGCGCGATGCCTTCCAAGGAAGGGTTGCGACTGCTGGGGCTTTCCCGGCTAAGCAGGTCTCTGCGCTGAGGTCAGTCACATTGTGTGTTTGATCCTCTTGTAGTCGCGGAGGGCTTTGGCCATGAGCGGAGCCGCCTTCTTGGAGGTGGGTTTGCTGCGGCCCAGCAAGGCGGCCCTCGAGCTTGGGGTCCACAAGAGGCTGGTGTGCACTCGCCGGCCCGCAGCTGGTCCAGTTGCTTCTGGAGCCGCTGAAGCTGCTGCTGAAGCTGTAGGAGCTGTTGCCGGAAGCGCTTTTCCCGCTCTTCCCGCTTCTCCCGCCGGTGGCGGCGGGGGTGCTGGGGATGGGGGTGCTGGACTTCACGGCGCGCCATCGCCCCTCCGGGGACGCCCCCTGCCACGGGGACATCTCCAGCCGGGGCTTCCACTCGCTGGCGCTTTGCCTCGCCGGCGCTCCCGGGCGTGCATTCTATCTCCACGTCCTTGGGGCCACAGGCCTGGGGGCTGAGGAGCATCCTCCCCACCCCACGATGCCCTCCAGCGAAGCACAGGCGAAGTCCCTGCATTTTCTCACCGTCCACTGCTGCGAGGAGGCGCTGAGAGGCTGCTATCAGCAAGTTCTGCTTGTGGGCTCGCCTGTCCTTACGCATGGCTGCTCACTCCAAGTGGTGCCCGCTGCCACGAGACTCAGAGGCTGCCTACCAGGTTTACCGGGTCCCGCTCACATCCGCTGTCCCAGGACGAATGGGGCCCAGGTGGCGCTCCAGCGGCTCACTGCCCCGCCCACACGGCTGCCCTCACTGCTGATTGGCTGGGGCATACCGACCGTCCTTTCATTGGCCAGCACTGCCTGCCTATCCGGGATGCCAGACTCCTCTGCTCTGGCCTTCTGGGGGCGAGGGGGATGGGAGAAGGGCGGTGAGCCATAGCGGAGGGGTGTGTGTGGGCGCGGAAGGACTGGGTCTCCAGAGTTCCACCAGAGTTGACTCAGGCTCCGGGCTGTCAGAAGCATTGTGTGCCCACTCTCACAGATTCGGGAGAGGAGAGAGGGAAGACAGGGACCCTCGGCCGGGTCCGCTACAAGCCCACACATGGAGAGCAGAAGACGCTGTATTCCTCCTCCTCATCCTACAATCCGCTCGCCCAGGACGGCCTTTCTTCTCTGCTTCTCATCGCAGAGCACGTCCACACACATCCCGGCGGCTTGGCAAGGAGAGAGACTCCCGGGTCCCCCAAGCCACATACCACTTAACAATGCACACCTGTGGACAACACACCCTCCTCTCTTAGGGATGGCTGGCGATTTGCCTTGCAGCTTTGCATGAAGCCGGGGTCCTTTCTCCCGGGTATGGATATCGTTGTTGACATTCTGTTTCTCTCACTGTCTCTCTCCCTCTCTCTCTCTCTCCCTCAAGTCCTCTGTGTCTTCGTCTCTATCCCTTGTATGTATCTGTCCCTCTCTTTCTGCTCCCGTCTTGGAGTTTGTTGTGTGTGTGTGCCTGTTTGGGCATTTTGATCGTTCTTTCCTGGGCTTCTCTTCGCATCCTCTGGGGATGTGCTTCTTGTTTCTCCCTGGGGCTCTTGTGTTTCCCTGGGCAGGCGTGGGTTCCCTGAAGGCTGTGGTGGTCCTTGCAGCCCGTGGGCCAGGAAGTGTTCTTTCGTCCTGGCTGGCTGGCAACTACCTGGCTGCCAGCCTTCCTTCCCAACCCAGTGGAATGAAAGTTGAGTGCCCCCACACGGGGGTCCCATGGACATTTGTTGCTTGGGTGATGTGCAGGAGTGTCACGTGGGAGCCCTCTTGCGGTACGGAGGATCAGGCCATCTCAAGGTGCCAAACCAGGGTTCAGGTCGCAGGAGACCAGTGCCTGGAGCCCAGGGTGCAGAGAGTTTTGGGAGCCGCCGCTTGTGGATCACAGCACCCTAGGGAGCTAAGTGCAGGAAAGAGTGCCGTCCCAAGTCCTGTGTTTACTGCGTTCCAGGCACCCTTCCTCTTTGCTGTCTGCCTTAAGCTTCCTTCTCCTCCTGCCCTGCCTCCCCAGCCTCCCTCCCTACCCTCCATCCCTACCTCTATAGGAAGTCCGTAGAGTCTTGCCCCCTCCTTCTTTCCATCTCTCCTCCGCCTCTCCCATCTTGTGCTCACGGAGCAGGACTTGATGGGGGTGCGTGCCCACTTGGCACCTTGACCTCCACTTTATCGCCACGGGCTGCCAGGTGGCTGGAGCTAGCAGGAGGATATCTCCATGGTCAGGGAGGGGTTTCTGGTCAACGCAGGTGCCAGGGCCCCTCCAGCTCCCCCTTTCCCCTCAGGATCATCCGCTCCTTTCCTCTCAGCTCAGGATCGTCTACCCAGAAGGAAAAGTGCCCTGCCAATCCTTCCCTTTCCACAGGGTCGGAACCTCTCTCCAGGACACAGGAGAGCAGGATGACGTGCAAACCTCGGCCAATCAGTCAGGTGGGAGGGGGAAGTGTGGCAAGGGTGTTGCCATCCAATTGCCAGGAAGAATTCAGGGCAATGGCGGGTGGGCAGCAAACCAGGTAACCAATGTGAGTTGAGCTTTGAGAGAAAGAGAGAGAGAGAGAGAGATAGAGAGAGAGAGAGAGAGAGAGCTGCAGGCGGATGGAGGGGTCATTTTGGAAGTGGGCAAGAGGTTGGTTCACGGCAGCTGTGTTTCGGGGTGGGTGGGGCAGGAAAATCACCGAAGGATCGGGACTGGGGGCACTGCAGGTCGGGGAAAGGAAGGGTGAGGGCGGGGAGGATTTCAGGGGCATTTGTGCGTGCAGCAGGAACGCGGCACGGGGAGGGGTATTTTGAACGGCCCCCAGCTGGCAGCTCAGTGCGGGACAGCTGTTCAGTGTGAGAGTGGTGGGGGCGGGGCGGAAGTGCCAGCTCTTTCCGTGAATTCCTTGGGTGGGCTCTCTGCAGGAGCGTCCTGCAAGCCCGTGTGGTGTCCCAGGAAGGTGTCCCCACCAGTGGGCAGGTGGGAGCGAGCACCCTACTGGGCTAGGTGCCCAGCCCTTGGGCGAGGCTGGATGCAGGCATGTTGGGGATGGCCCGCTCTGGGAGGCGGCAGAGGAAGCGTGCTAGGCGCGATGCCTTCCAAGGAAGGGTTGCGACTGCTGGGGCTTTCCCGGCTAAGCAGGTCTCTGCGCTGAGGTCAGTCACATTGTGTGTTTGATCCTCTTGTAGTCGCGGAGGGCTTTGGCCATGAGCGGAGCCGCCTTCTTGGAGGTGGGTTTGCTGCGGCCCAGCAGGGCGGCCCTCGAGCTTTGGGGTCCGCAAAGGCTGGTGTGGACTCGCCGGCCCGCAGCTGGTCCAGTTGCTTCTGGAGCCGCTGCAGCTGCTGCTGGAGCTGTAGGAGCTGTTGCCGGAAGCGCTTTTCCCGCTCTTCCTGCTTCTCCGGCCGGTGGCGGCGGGGGTGCTGGGGATGGGGGTGCTGGATTCACCGCGCGCCATCGCCCCTCCGGGGACGCCCCCTGCCACAGGGACATCTCCAGCCGGGGCTTCCACTCGCTGGCGCTTTGCCTCGCCGGCGCTCCCGGGCGTGCATTCTATCTCCACGTCCTTGGGGCCACAGGCCTGGGGGCTGAGGAGCATCCTCCCCACCCCACGATGCCCTCCAGCGAAGCACAGGCGAAGTCCCTGCATTTTCTCACCGTCCACTGCTGCGAGGAGGCGCTGAGAGGCTGCTATCAGTAAGTTCTGCTTGTGGGCTCGCCTGTCCTTACGCATGGCTGCTCACTCCAAGTGGTGCCCGCTGCCACGAGACTCAGAGGCGGCCTGCCAGGTGCGCGGGGTCCCGCTCACATCCGCTGTCCCAGGACGAATGGGGCCCAGGTGGCGCTCCAGCGGCTCACTGCCCCGCCCACACGGCTGCCCTCACTGCTGATTGGCTGGGGCATACCGACCGTCCTTTCATTGGCCAGCACTGCCTGCCTATCCGGGATGCCAGACTCCTCTGCTCTGGCCTTCTGGGGGCGAGGGGGATGGGAGAAGGGCGGTGAGCCATAGCGGAGGGGTGTGTGTGGGCGCGGAAGGACTGGGTCTCCAGAGTTCCACCAGAGTTGACTCAGGCTCCGGGCTGTCAGAAGCATTGTGTGCCCACTCTCACAGATTCGGGAGAGGAGAGAGGGAAGACAGGGACCCTCGGCCGGGTCCGCTACAAGCCCACACATGGAGAGCAGAAGACGCTGTGCCGCGTCCCTATCCAACTAATCTGGTAGAATATGTCTCAGTTTGGAAAAGGTGGATTCAAAGTAACATGTTTTGGGATAAGGACATGGCTTTATTTTAGAGAAATAAGGAAAATATGGAAATTGTCAGGCCTTGGTGTTTCTTCCCAGCACAGGCCTAAAAGCCTGTCCTCTGAGGAAGGTCACAGTAACGCCCAAGGACAGGGGCTGGGCATTCTCTCCTAGACAATTCAAGTTTTGCCTCAGGCAGGAAGAATTCTTATGGTAATTAGGAGTGCCCTTTCCCCTAGGTTTTGGCACCTAGGTTTTGGTTTTCTTTAGGACAATTCAAGTCTTGCCTCTGGCAGGAATTCTTATGGTAATTAGGGGTGCCCTTTGTTAGGGTTTTTTGGAACTAGCTTCCTGCTCTCAGTTCTAGAAAGAAGCCTGCTTTTTAAAGTTTAGTCAAATACTAAATAGAAATTTCATGTCTAGTCATTTATAATAAGTAGACTTGTTAGCCAAAATGTGTGCACTGATTTTAAGGAAATTAGAGAATAACTTCTAGAGTCTTAAAACATAGGTTGGGTAGGATTCCCACCTATGTACTAACTCAGAAATTCCAGAAGTACAAGACTATGCTCTCATCTCAGTCCACCGGAACCTTAAAAGAAACTGTGATACCCTCTTACCCTGGCTGAAGGCCAAGGAAGAGACCATCATGCCAGAAAGTCTAGATGCCAAGACTGCCCCTGGAGATGGTATTTGCAATCCAAACTGGGAAAATCCATGTCAGAAGCAAAGGGGGCTGTGTCTTTCCTACCCCAAACAGCACTCTTATGAGAAATCACAGAGATGGACCATCTGAGTGCACTCCCACCAATGATCGCCTCTGCCCCGAAAGAGACACCCTTGGCATATGGGGCCTGACTGGACCCCAGGTTTGGAGTATGCATGGTTCACAGATGGGTCATCTAACTGATGGCAATACGCTTCTGGAATTCTTCAAAGAAGACATAAACAACCTTACTATTAAAGAAATAGAAGGATGCTATTATAGAAGTTATTCTTTTAATACCTATATTGCTTAAGTGTTTTCTTCAGTGCATACCTCAGTGTTCCATCGACAGAACCAGCTATAGCTTATGGGCCTTGAGTATTCAAGTCAAGGCCCCCCCCCTTTGGAGATGTGGTTTAAGCTTAGATAGTAGAGACTACATGAGCCACATACATCTTCCCAAGTTAGAACCTGCTGATGTCGACCTGCCTGACTGAGAGTATCAACCTGGAGAGGACAACAGCCAAAGCTCACGCTGGGACTTGTGGGGTGTTGAGGATTCCTATAGTTAATTGTAAAATATGTTCCTTGCTAAATTCAATAAGAGAACATTCTGCCTCTGTATTTTAAAAGAAAACAGTCTCTGTTAAAACGTGGGCTCAGCCCCCACAGCTATCCGGTGAAGCATTATAGATTAGATAAGTTTTCAAATACTGAGAATGTTCCTGTTAAGTGCCTTTGTCCTGAAGCAATGGGTTAGGTTCTTGAAAAAGAACAAAGGGTCCACCCTGAAGGTGACTTTGCTGATTATCTATTATGTATGCAACATTCTTTACCCCAAAAGTTTCTGTATTATGTATGCAACATTCTTTACCCCAAAAGTTTCTGTATTATGTATGCAACATTCTTTACCCCAAAAGTTTCTGTATTATGTATGCAACATTCTTTACCCCAAAAGTTTCTGTATTATGTATACAACATTCTTTACCCCAAAAGTTTCTGTATTATGTATGCAACATTCTTTACCCCAAAAGTTTCTGTATAAAAGCTGTCACGAAAGTTTCAATAAACGGGTTCAGGATTCACTCGGACGAGAGGGAGCTGTGTGTGTTCTGTTCTCCACCCGGTCCTGGGGAGCCCTGGTCTCGAGGCTGCGACTCTGGTCTGCAGCAACTGGCGCCCGAACAGGGACACTGGGACTGGGTTTTTCTTTCCTTTTTCTCTTTTCTTTTTTTTTTCTTTTCTTTTCTCTTCAGTTTTCAGGCAAGCATAACATCCCAGTCTCCTCGGACGCAAGTGAGCCGAGTGAGACGGGGAAGAAAAGATTCCGCCCCTCGGACGCGAGTGGAGCCGAGTGAAGAAGGCGGGGTAAGCAACATGGGTCATACTGAGTCTAAAGAGAGAAGACTCTTCATAGGTGTAACTAAGCAAATGATAAATGCACGAGGTATTCATATTTCTTCTAAGAAGTCCAAGAAAGTTTTTATGTTTTGTACAAAAATGTTGTCCTTGGTTTCCAGAGGAAGGAAGCTTGGATCTAGAAGTTTGGAAAAGGATAGGAAAAGAGATAAAGACTATTATCATGTTCATGGACCAGAAAAGGTCCCAGTTTCTGCATTTTCTCTATGTAGTTTAATGATAGATTCCTTAGGTCCTAGTCAAGAACAGTAAGCATAGCACAAGAAACTAAGTTAGAGGAGGAGGCTCCTCTGACTCCAAAAGAAAATAAAGATAGAAATTACGAAGGTTCAGTTCAGCCTAAAGATGTCATAACAGTAAGTTTAAAGAAAAAAGCGGATGATAAGACCGATTTAGGGAAAGAGGCAGATAGTAATGTCCTGTCTACCTCTGAGGAGACTGATTTAGAGGAAGAAACAGCACCTCACCCTAGTGAGGACGATGGGGTGTTTGTAAAGGCTTCAGTGCCATTTCCCCTTGAGAGATCTAATAAGCCTGTCACAGAGTTAGGCTTGCTTAAAGCAGAACAACAGGTTAGACGAATAGAAAGTGAAGATCCCACATGCGAGCCAAAACTAGAAGCTACAGAAAGAGCTATAAAACAATTAGATTTGAGAATACAAATGCAATATGCCAGGCTCTGGTAAGATCAGTCAGAAAGCAAGAGTCTATGAGCAATTACAATAATGTATATATGGATGCCTCAACAGCCTGCATGCAGGGAGTACAAATATCAAAATGGGCCGGTGATATTAAATCAAAAGTTTTCAGCCTTATGCCATTCCCTCTCTTCCTTTCTCGTTATGGGGAAGAGGTGTTTTATTCTCAATGGAAATGGCTTTAGTAGTTCCTAATCCTGTAGAACTGGAACAAAGATTTTTAATTGAGACCACTGTTACTTATGCTAAGATACAATGGAAATCAGAGGAGCCTGTATGGATTAAACAGTGGCCTCCATCAGTAGAAAAAATACAGGCTATAGAACGATTGGTGCAAGAACAGTTAAAATTAGAACACGTAGAACCATCAAACAGAAAACATAATGTTAAGATCAAAAAGATTAGAAACATGAGAAACAATTGGCTGGCTTTGGAGATTAAGTTGTAAATTTCCATCTTTCTTTATTAAAAGAATCCCAACATTTGGTTTCAAAATAAAAAATAAAAAATAAAAAATAAAATAAATAAAACTACATAAATGAATAAAAATAAGACAAGAACATGTTCTTAATATTTTTAAATTGTAAGAAAAAAACTAGAGATTGATATAAAAACATATCCTAAAAGTAATAAAAAAACCTCTCAAACTGCCACCTTTCAAGAGGATCTCAGCTTAAAAAATTATAATATAAATATTTTGGCCTTTATAGATGCAAATGTTATTTTGGGAAATGCTTACAAATTTTCAAAAAAAAAAAAAAAAAAAATTAGACAAATATATTCATGTATTAAATATAGAGTTTCTTAAATAATAATTTGGTTTTTGTACTAAATTTTAAAGTTTAATCTGCTTTTCATATGTTTTATAATTAAGCTAAACTGCTTGACTTAACTAATGAGATTTTGTTTTCAAAAAAGGTTTTTATAAATGTTCTGCTTTTGATGTTTTCAAAGGTGATTTCAAGGCTGTTATCAGTGAATTGTATGTTACTGGTGTGTTTGTATGTTTGTATGTCCTGTGTGTTTACATGTTGTGTGTCTTATGTTTCTGTGTGTGGCCACTTCTATTTTTCTTTTCATTTCTATTGCGCGCTAATATTAAAATTTTGGCATGCCATTTTTTAAATACATGTATGCATACTTAAAAATAAGAACAAATAATTGTAATGACATCTAAGGCCTTAACTACTTAAATACTTTAAATAATTTGTTTTCTTTCTTGAAAGTTTTGCTTAGTTTGGATTTTTAATAGAAATATAAACAAAAATATTGCGTTCTTAAAGGTTTTTTCATATATTCTCAAAATAACGAACCCACTGTGATATGGATTAATCAAATTTCCTCATTCCTCTTGATTTCTTTTATAAAATTTTATCCCATCAAATCTAACAACCAGAAAAATTGCTTATCTAAACAGTAACATACAGGTGTTCTCTTGTGACCATGTACTGCTTGTTCCTTCCATTGTTTGATAATGTGTTGAAATGTACTTAAAAATTCATGTTTAACTTTTCTTTCAAAATTGCCAATTCAGACTCTTTATTCTTTTAAAAATGAGGGTCTATATTATCTCTACCTTTAATGACATTTGAGGATGTTAATGTACAAACAGCAGGAAAACATCAAAGAAATATATGTGTAGAACTTGGATGTACAAAGGTTTAAAGAAGGTTTATGAGATGAGAAATGTTACTTAAGAAGTTAAAGTGTATACAAGAGGTTTGTGAGTTGGTTACTTAGAAGAAGGTTAAAGTATGTCGTGAATGTTGTGGGATGTTAGATTTATAAGACTAAAAATTAGAGATGATAATTAAAGGAAGTATTTGTTATGCTTCTTCCATATTATAAAAGAAAAGACATTGAACCTCAAAAATTAAAAATTAAAATTAAGCTTCATATATTCAAATGTTTTTCAATTGTCTCTGTCTTAATTAATTAGAGATTTGGTTACTCATAAAAATTTAACTCCTAAAGGCTTAACTGCTTTAGATCTTATAGAATTAAACTATTATATACATTATAAAGGTCATGTACTTTAAAGACAAATTTGGTAATGGGCCCTAGATAAGAACTACAAAATTTAAATTTCAATTTTCTCAGATATGGTCCTATACATCTTTGATAAAAAATTGCCCCCAAGAGATTTTTAATATCATCCTTCAACTAGATTCAAGACTTCTTCAGATATATCTCATTTAGTTTGTTTCTCCATTCTATACAGTTTAATTTTTTTAAGAAGACTTTACGTAAAAGGTGGATCCAATGACAGAATGCCTTTGACTACCAAACCTGTCCTAACCAGACCCAGGACTCTGCTGGAGTCGTGGGTATCTTTGTGTTTCTCCATTAGCAGGCTCACCCTGTGGATTCCCAACTTAGTATGCCCAAGTAGAAAATCATGGACAATTGCCCTGACAAGATCACAGATCTCTGCCTACAGAAAAAAGGGCGTTGATATCAATGCAGCAGAACAACTTAAAGAGCCAGATCCTGACTGAAGAAGCCAGACTAGTCCAACAGTCACAACTAATGACCTCCAGGCATCTCTTCTTGATCAGACTTTCCTAGGATGGTCAGTGCTTGACCACAAATATTTCTTCTCTGATGGATTTCTGATCTCTGTTAGACTGACTCTGAGGTCTCTCTTACAAAACTGGACTTTAAAAGTTGCTGTTGCTCTTCATATGCTAAAAGGACTTTATTTTATATTTAAAATACATTATTGTTTTGCTTTTGGCTCCTAAACATATACAATTTCCTGTTAACTTTTGCTGACATTTATCCCACCAATTGTATTTATTGTTCATTGGCTAATTGTGTTGGTACTGAGATAAAATTTATATTTGGGGACAAAATTCAGATTCATCTACTAGTATTAAGATTGGTATGGTAATTCAAGATTAGAGGTACTTAAGAGATGAGATACATTAATTAAGCCTAAAAGATTTGTAGCTATGCTTACTTTAGAAAAATCAGTATTAATTAGTATTATTACTGCCCTTTTCTTGTCAATTGCCACCCTTGTTTCTGACGTGTTGCCCTAACTATAAATTTATTTGTGTTACTCCTATACTTTAATCAGACAGATAAACCATGGGAGAGAAAATACGATCTCATCTATTAGGAATTTGGCATAATACAGATTTAGACCAGATATTGGAGCTTTACAAACTAAGATACCGGATATTTGTAAAGCTCACTACAGGTAATTGATGTAGGACAGATGGCAGAATCTCTCTGAAATAATATATCAACATATATTAATCCTACAACTTGGTTTACTATGTTAATTCATATTGGCGTGACAATTTTATCATAATCATTGTTATAGTCCTCTTTCATTCATCTTCAGGTTGATCTCCTCATCTTTCAGACAGCTCAACATAGAACTGAGAAGCTCAAATTAAAAAATAAAAAGAGGGGAATGCCGCGTCCCTATCCAACTAATCTGGTAGAATATGTCTCAGTTTGGAAAAGGTGGATTCAAAGTAACATGTTTTGGGATAAGGACATGGCTTTATTTTAGAGAAATAAGGAAAAATATGGGAATTGTCAGGCCCTGGTGTTTCTTCCCAGCACAGGCCTAAAGCCTGTCCCCTGAGGAAGGTCACAGTAACGCCCAAGGACAGGGGCTGGGCATTCTCTCCTAGACAATTCAAGTTTTGCCTCAGGCAGGAAGAATTCTGGTAATTAGGAGTGCCTTTCTTAGGGTTTTTTGGAACTAGCTTCCTGCTCTCTGTTCTAGAGAAGCCTGCTTTTTAAGTTTAGTCAAATACTAAATGGAAATTTCATGTCTAGTCATTTATAATAAGTAGACTTGTTAGCCAAAATGTGTGCACTGATTTTAAGGAATTTAGAGAATAACTTCTAGAATCTTAAAACATAGGTTTGGGTAAGATTCCACCTATGTGGTTCCACCTTACTTAGAAATTCCAGAAGTACAAGACTATGCTCTCAGTCCACTGGAACCTTAAAAGAAACTGTGATACCCTCTTACCCTGGCTGAAGGCCAAGGAAGAGACATCATGCCAGAAAGTCTAGATGCCAAGACTGCCCCTGGAGATGGATATTTGCAATCCAAACTGGGAGAATCCATGTCAGAAGCAAAGGGGGGCCGTGTCTTTCCTACCCCAAACAGCACTCTTATGAGAAATCACAGAGATGGACCATCTGAGTGCACTCCCACCAATGATCGCCTCTGCCCCCGAAAGAGACAACCCTTGGCATATGGGGCCTGACTGGACCCCAGGTTTGGAGTATGCATGGTTCACAGATGGGTCATCTAACTGATGGCAATACACTTCTTCTGGAATTCCTCAAAGAAAGACAAAGCAACCTTACTATTAAAGGAATAGAAGGATGCTATCATAGAAGTTATTCTTTTAATAATTATGTTGCTTAAGTGTTTTCTTCAGTACATACCTCAGTGTTCCATCGACAGAACCAGCTATAGCTTATGGGCCTTGAGATGTGGTTTAAGCTTGGATAGTAGAGACTACATGAGCCGCATGCATCTTCCAAGTTAGAACCTGCTGCCATGCCTGGTGCCTATGTCGACCTGCCTGACTGAGAGTATCAACCTGGAGAGGACAACAGCCAAAGCTCACGCTGGGACTTATGGGGTGTTGAGGATTCCTATAGTTAATTGTAAAATATGTTCCTTGCTAAATTCAATAGGAGAACATTCTGCCTCTGTATTTTAAAAGAAAGCAGTCTCTGTTAAAATGTGGGCTCAGCCCCATAGCTATCCGGTGAAGTATTATAGATTAGATAAGTTTTTAAATACTGAGAATCTTTCTGTTAAGTGCCTTTGCCCTGAAGCAATGGGTTAGGTTCTTGAAAAAAAAGGGGTCCACCCTGAAGGTGACTTTGCTGATTATCTATTATGTATGCAACATTCTTTACCCCAAAATTTTCTGTATAAAAGCTGTCACGAAAGTTTCAATAAACGGGTTTCAGGATTCACTCGGACGAGAGGGAGCCACGTGTGTTCTGTTCTCCGCCCGGTCCTGGGGAGCCCTGGTCTCGAGGCCGCGACTCTGGTCTGCGGCACAGAAGTGTAGTTCAGGGAAACCACCAAGATCTGTTTATCTGAACAGGTTCCTAAGACGTCAGCGCCGTGCACGTTCCTACTGCCTACGTAGGCATATAAATACCCCTTTAGGGTACTTGTTCTGGCCTGGGAGATTTTTTTTTTAACTTATGAGACCTTAATTCTTCAGGAGCTATGATGGGCTCCCCAGGGAACCTGGGGGGATCCGTGACGTGGGGAGAGGCTGCGAGTCCTCACGGCAAGAGCATGGGGAACGGCTCTTGCTTCCTCTTCGATAAAAGAAAGAGACAGGGGGATCCAGGGCCTTTCCTGTCAAGCTCCGTGGACACTGCTTGGGAGTTCGCTCTGGCTTCCAGACCCCTTGCTGGTCCACTGAAGCCACCACTTGCCCAACTGTAGCCCCCCTACCATCCATCCTGCTCCCGTGGATTGCCCACCCTAGAAGAGAAAGAGGGAGAGCAGTGTATGAGGGAGCCAACAAGACCTTTTCCCGGGGAGAGGGGGGGTGAGTTTTATATGTTGATTTGACAATTGAGAACTAAGCCTTTGGCACATGCGTGAGGATTATCTAGTCAGGCAAGCCTCTGATCAGAAGAGTATCTAATGGAGGTGGGAAGTACTGGCCCATGGTGGGCAGGACCATTGGGCAGACTGGCAGACTGGCCACGCTAGAAACTACACTCCTCCCTCAATCCTCGGCTATGGAAGTGACGTAGTCGACTGCCCGGTTCTTGATCCTGCTTAACTCTCCTGACAGAGCCTAGACGTGTGAATACGAACAAGCCCTTCGTTGTCCTAAATTGTTTTGGATCTGTCAGCAACTGAGGAGTAACTAAGACAATTTGGTACCAGAGGAAAGGGTGTTTCTGTGATATGAAGACAGAGTTCAGGCCTCAGCTATGGGAAAGGGCCAACCACATAGAAAGAGGCTTCTCAGTGAAGAACAGTAGAAAGGTTACCTGCAGAAGACTTTGGGGGCAGCGGCATCTCATCCTAACAGTAGATGTGGATTTGGACCAATGAGGTATTAGTGTGAAGTAATCAGGACAATGCTTTATGTTTTCAGTGGTGCTGCCGGGAATCGAACCCAAGACTTTGCAAGTGTTAAGCCCACACTGAGCCATGCCCCCCAGCCCCTCAGCATTCACCAGTTGTACAATGCACCCCACTGTTGGAGGTCTGTGTGTGATCCTTGACAAGCTCACCTTTCATCTGGCATTTCCTTCCCAGTGAGTCGTGGGATGCAGTGGGGACACACCCGAATTCCAGAGGCAGAGACAAAAGAATCCCACTTCTAGGCCAGCCAGGCCTATACAAAGAGACCTTGTCTCAAAAACAAACAAAAAAGTCTTTCAAGGGCTGGAGAGATGGCTGGGGGTTAAGACCCTGCCACTCAAGCAGAAGGATCTCAGTACCTCCTGCCTGTCTAGCTCTGGAGGGTGGAGCCTGGGAAATACCAGAGTGAAGCAGGAGGTAGAAGCCATCCAGAATGATTCCAGAGGGGTCCCCCCACACCTTGGGTATCTACAGGCAGGCATACACAATGCCCTCTCTCACACACACACACATACACATTTTAAACAATAAAAAAGTCTTTCTAGGGCTGGAAGCCTCCACAGACACTCAGTGCTTCTGATATACATAGACACCTTCATGCGCATGCACACACAAAAATATATGTATTATTTAAATTTAAAAAGTCTAAATGTAGCTCCACGCTCTGAACAGGACTAGGACATTGTGCTGGCACTCGACAGAGATTGTTCTAGAATCCTCTGTCTCCGATCTTCCAGTGGAAGGAACTGCAAATAAAAGCCCCATCGGTACCAGTTGAGTTGGCAGCGTGGCTGGCAGATGCGATCGGTGGAGAGGAGATGAACCCTTGGAGGGTAAGGGAGAGTTGTCATTGGTCTGACAGCAGGAACCAGATGGCTTGAGAGAGGCCGACCGTCCGCTTTTCTGTTTGAGGGATTTGCAACAGAGTTCCAGCCGGTCTTGACGATCTACCTCCATGCTGCTGGGGTGGCGGGAACGCACCACACAGCTGCAGGCTGCTTCTTGAGAACTCTGGGAGCCTTCTGAATGGACGCAGATGGTGAGAGGCAGGAAAACCTCTTAGCCCAAGACCATGAGTGGAGACCAAGGCGGGAACAGAGGTGTCTGATCACAGTGGTACCCAGCAGAGCGCAAAACCAGTGGGCTGTGTGGCACCTCGTGCCAGGCTGACGTGTGGTGGGTTGAGGGGGAGTGGAGGAGTGAGGAGAGAGGTGATGGTGCTACATGCAGGACCACCCTAGACAGATGGGAAAGGAGCAAGGCTTGACACCGGCCATCTCCGGTGGAATGCCACTGGGTTATTCCAGTGGGAATCTTATCCATTGGTTCATTTTAGTTTCTGCTTTGCTGGGATAGGAGAAAAACTCTTCAACCGAATGGTGACATATTCAGGTATAAACCTTTATTTAACATTTGTCTGGCTGGGGGATAGGCTAGAGGGAGGTCCTGAGTTCAGATTTGAATCCTAGGTCCCATGAAAAACCTTAAGTGGCCTGCACTTCCGGCCTTGGTAGGTGGAGCCTGGGAAATCCCAGAGTGAAACAAAAAGGAGGTAGAAGCAATCCAGGATGATTCTCGAAGCCATCCTTGGTCTTCCACAGGGGGACACACACAGTGCACACAGTGCCCTCTGATACACACATACATATATACACACGTACATACATGCATAGTTTTCTGTTGGACATGGGAATCCACACCTATAATCCTCAGGTTATCCTAGACTACACAGGGCACTTTCAGTCAGCCTAGACTACGAGACCACTCGCACACACCAAACCCACCCCCCAAATGTAGCATAAAAAGGATGTTTCCTTTTACAAATATTTTTTTAATTATTATTTATTCAATTGTCTGTGTGTGTGTGCGGATATGTGTATGTATGTGTGGGTGCCTGTAGAACCAGGGACGAATTCGGGAACTACCATGGACGCCTCCACCTCCTCCTTGTTTACTCTGCCCCGGGATTCAGAGGTTCCGCCCTACCAGGACCAGAAACGCAGGCTGCCACCGCTTCTGCCCGGTGTCTATACGTGGGCTAGGATCCGAACTCAGGACCTTCTGCCTGCAAGGCAGAGGCTTAACCCCTGAGCCATCTCTCCAGCCCCCTTTTACAAATATTTAAACCAGGGCTTTTCTCTGGCCATTCAAGGTGTTCTTGGATGAACATACTTAGCAGCAGCTAATACATTCCATTTCACAGCTGCTGCTCAGACCTGCTGGGATCGGTAGCTGATGGGTTTTTTTTTCAGTATTTACTTTAATGTCTTGATTTTTCTATAGTCAACACATATTGTATGATAACATGGTTTTTGTTTGGGGGAGGCTGAACGACGTAAAGTGCCTGCCACTCAAGTATACGGCCCCAAGTTCACCCCCAGCACCCATGTGAAAAACCAAGCGTGGGCACTGGTCATAATCCCAGTGCCAGGGGGCAGACAAGTAGACCACAGGCCGACCTACCGAGCCTGGCTGCCAGCCCGGATCCAGTGAGACGCGGCCTCAAAAGACGAGGAAGGGGCTGCAGAGGTGGCGCAGGGGGTTAAGACCGCCTCACAAGCAGGTCTGAGTTTGAATCCCAGGTCCCATGAAATACGGCCGGACGCCAGGTGGAAACAGCGTGGCCTGCACTCCCAGCCCTGGTGGGCAGAGCCTGGGAAACACCGGAGGGAAACAAGGAGGTAGAAGCCATCCAGGATGATCCCTGAGGTCACCATTAGGCCTCACAGGGACACACAGTGCCCTCTCTCCCTCTCTCTCACACACACACACACACATACAATGAATAAAGTTAAATTTTAAGCAAGGGAGGAAGGGAGTCAGGTCAAACTACAATGAGGAGAATAGGAGTGCAGCCCTTGGCAGTGACTTGGAAGAGGAACCCTGCCAGCTGCTGTCAGAAGGCCCAGGCTACGAACTGAAAAACCATGCCAGCGTGAGGGGGTCTCCGAGGTTCCCGGGCTGCTCGACTCCCCAGTGCTGAGATTACAGGCGCGCACCACCCACCACACCCTGCTAGGAAGGGTTTTTAAAGAAACTGGAGTTAAAATCATTTTCTATGCTCAAATACCCAAAACCATCAACAGCTAAACTGTGTGGCCAAGTTTCCTCGGCCGCCGCACTTGTGTTTCAGATCCAGGGCTTGCGGGGTCGCCCCGCTGTTCTGACCTACCCAACGGGGCGCCCCGTGGAGCCAAGGCTCTGAGTGCCAGGAGCAAGGTCAACAGCCTCGGGGGCGATTTCTTTTTACTGTGACCCAGTAAAGGGGTCACAGCCCCACGTCTCCCTTCACAGCCCCGAGACCTCGGTAGCTGTGCTGTTTACGCATGCTGCTCCCAGAGAAGGCGACACACCAGGGTGGAACGTTTTTAATGTTTAATGTCCCGAGTGTGCACAGTAAGATCCAGGGCTGCGTCCCGACGCGAGCGCCGTCACAGGTTCTCGATGGGCTGGTGGGGCCAGTAGGGGTACTTCTTCTTGTCTAATTTGGTTTCTGGGAAGAGCTCGTGCAAGTCATCAATGGTCATCTGATCAAAGGGAATCGTGTTCTTCATTTTCTGGAGCTAGAAAGTGGACACGTGTTAGAGTCGCCAAGTCGGGAAACAAGACTCGGGGCAGATGCCCAGCACCTCGGAGCAGTGTGGCCATGCGACCTGGCTCATCCTTACCTGATTCTCGTACTCCTGGATTCTGACCTTCGAGTTAGACACAAACTCAGCACAATGCTTCACCTTTAAGAGAAGAGAGAGATTCAGATCTGAAACCAGGTTGTATCCTGATTCCGAGGGGCGAGGGGGTCCAGCCTGCGTGGCTGGTCTGATGGCTGGAGAACCCTTGCTTTTGAGGCAAACCACAGCTTCCCCTAACACCCACAAAGCAGCCAAGTCGGGATCTGCTCAGAATAACCCAATGTAAGGGGGCTGGTCACGGCCCCACCTAGACAGACTCCTCAGCTGGGTCCCAGTGCTGGCTGCTGGCTTCCAGGCCAACGATGTGAGAACGCTGCGTGGATAATTCTTATACCCTTCCTTGCTTTTATAGTGCTGGAAAACTGGAACAGGATGTAGCTGACCACATCTGAGTGCATACCCACAACACCATCACACACACACACGGACACACACACACACACAGACACACACACACAGACACAGACACACACACACACACACACACAGACACAGACACAGAGACACACACACAGACACACAGACACACACACACACACACGGTCCCCCTCTCCCCAAGTGACATGATGTGGCTTCTGTCAGTAAACTCAGGTGAATCACAAGGTTTATGTCTTGTTTTCTTACTGGCTTCCATCACTCAGCCTAGTTACTCGGAAACAGTTACTAACAGTTCGCTCTACTGCCGGCATCACTTTACTCTTCAATCAGGCCCCCATTTGCCCAAACCACTAAGAGATACGGGGCGGTCACTAATAAGAAAAGGTTGAGAGCTGGTCACAGTGACTCGCTGTAATCGCAGCCCTCAGGAGGCTCGCTGTGAGCTCCAGTGTGGACCAACATACTGAGTCTGTCTTAAGAAAACCAAACAAGTGCAGTGAAAGGACGCGGGCACTTACATCTTCCTTCTCTTCAGCGTCCACCTTGGCAGTGTACTTGTCCTCGGGCACGGGAATCTGCAGCGCGTTGAACTACACACAAGGGACAGAGCTGTCAGAAAAGACCCAAAGCTTCTGTCCCTGTGGCCACGTTAAGACACACCCTAAAACCCCTAGAGAGCCGGCTGGCAGGAATCACGCTCCCAAACAGAGAGATGATTTTTAGGGGCCAGTGAGATGGCTCTGGGGGGAGGGTGCTGGCGTCTAAGCCTGACCGCCTGAGTTTGATCCCAGGAACTCATATGGCGGAAGGAGAGGCCTGACTCCCACAGGCCGTCCTCTAATGTCCACACATGCACCAAGACACGGCCCTCAAAAAGACTGTGTCCACGGCCCTGGTACTTTATGCTGTGCCTGGCAGAGCAGGTCCTTACAAGCACCCCCAAAGAGCAGCAAATCAACTCCGGATACGGAAACTACTATGTGAGTATCAAAGAAAGAAGAAAGGAGGAAGAAGGTAAACAGCTGGGGTGGAAGACGTGTGAGCACGTACCACGGTGGGACAGGCAAGAAACTAGGAAGGAAGCACGCAGGCAGCAACTCCTAACCTGACAGTCCTCTGGTCCCAAGGGCAAGCTCAGTGAACATTTCCAAATTCTCTGCATTTAATATTTGAATCTACCACGGGGAGGACTGAGGCCACACCCACTTTTCCTGCACTTCCTGAGGGTTGACGCCATCCTTCCCTGGCTGGCATCTTGTGTACCCAATATCTGTCTCCTGCCCCTCGTCTACAAGCCATAGAAAAAGTGGTTTCAGCGCCCCAAAGTCTCACCTTCTTTTCAAAATCGTCCACTAAGCCTGCCTTGGCCACGTTGGCCTTGTAGTAAGCCCAGTCGATGGACGGTGGTTTCTCTGACAGCGTAGCCAACCTGCTCACAGAGAAGAGGAGAACTTAGGACCGTTCTTTGAGGCATAGCAATTGCATACTCCTCGTTCCTCCAACCTCGAGTATCACCACACAAATGTCTCATGAAGGATCACCAGAAAAACATCCCCAACTGCTTTTGTTTGCAAAATACATGGATTTCCCCGCCCTTTTTGTCAGAAGACCACCAGGAATGCCTCTGTGATATCCATACTACCAAGGATGGGGCTCCCCTCAGAAACTTACTGACCTGGTGCTGAGGGTCTCATTCCAGGACTTCAGGGAATTAGCAATAGCCTTTTGGTTTCGGGGTATGATTTCCCCGAAAGCTACCCAATCGATGGTTTTCAGAGCAAGCTTGCGCCCAGCCATCTTGGATCCTGGAAAATAAAAGCAGGTTGGAGCAAACGGCGCCCTTGAGAGCATCTTAGCAACACTCGAGTCGCTGAGATCCGCATCACTGAAGCACTGGGTGGGTGTCTTTATCCACGAGAAGTAGGGCCAAGCCCGAAAGGGGGGCTGTGGATGCAGCTCAGTTCCTGGAGTCCTGCCTAGCATGGACGAGGCCTTGGGTCTCAGTCCCAGCATCACACAAACCAAGATGCAGACAGAGGGATCAGAAGTTCCAGATCATTCTTGGCTACACTGAGTTTGAGACCAGCATGAAGTACATGGGACCTTATCTCAAATAAGTAAATTCAGAAAAAGGCAGGTTAACTTGTGGATTCAAGCTGTGAATCTGGAACACACACATGCCCCTTGTCTAACTAGCTGTCCTTCACCTAGCCCCTCCTTCTGTCCATCCTTGTTGCTCTTCATCTGTTTATGCAGATGACATTCATAAGCTGCAAAAAAGTTACATTCCTACCCATATAATGCTTACCGCTGATTTCCCAGTTCACAGACCTTGACACATACTAAAATTTCCACAAGGTTTAAATTGAAGAAATTGTGAGACAGACTCTCCTTAACTGTAATCTGAGGATAATATCAGTGCAGCATAGTTCCCAGGCTTGCTGAGAAAGTATCAAATGAAATTGTGGGCATCAGCTTCCAGTTTCATAGAAACTTCAGGACTCTCTACCTCTACCCTGCCAGACTAGCCACAGATGCACATCATCTTCCTCATGTCTAGTTACTACCCCCACAACCAGCACTCATACCTGGCCTGCATTTTTTTTAATATTTTTTTATATCTGTGTATTTATTGTGTGTGTGTGTGTGTATCAGAGGGCACTGTGTGTCCCTGTGAGGCCCAAGGGTGACTTTGGGAATCATCCTGGATGGCTTCTATCTCCTCCTTAGTTCACTCTGGGATTCCCAAGTTCCACCTACCAGGGCCAGGAATGAAGGTCGCCGTTATTTCTGCCTGGCCTTTGCGTTTTTACGTGGGTTCTGGGATCCGAACTCACGACCTTCTGCTTGTGAGGGCAGTCTTAATTCCTGAGCCATCTCTCCAGCCACGGCCTTAATTTTTTTTGAAGCATTCAATACAGTAAGTGAATGGAGATACTTAGAAAGTGGTTAGCCATCTTTAAACCAAAACAAGACAAATTAGTGGAAAACAAGTGCGATCAGAGCCCCGCGAGGTCAAGGTCTCCATGAACTACGGACTGAGGTCGATCGAGGAGGAAGAACTCTTCCTCGCCATGCTTTGAAACCAAAAGCTACCAAGCATTGTCCCCTTCCCTTCTTGTCTGGTCAAGACGGCCTGTCTCCAGGAGGGGAAGCAGTAAACGGTCGGCAAGTCAGCTTTTAAAGACCAAGCGCGCCGCAGACACTTGGCGCGCACTAGCAGGGCGCAGGAATCGCGAGTCTTAGGACGTTCGTTCAGCCGGTAGACGGACCCTGCACCCGATTAGCCCTGAGCTGTGTCCACGCTGGAACCTTGGGGTGCAGCGCCGCAGCCCCCCGGGGGTCCCGCACGCTGGCGTCGCCACGCCGGGTGCGGCCTGTACCGGGAGCCGGTCTGCATCAGCCGAGGCCAGGCAGGTCACCGCCAGGCAAGGCTCGGGCGCTCCGCCAGCGGCGCGTCTCGGGGGTCCGACCACGTCGGAAGCGTGCGGCAGGGCTCCGCGCCACGTCCTGGAGGGCGTAAAGAACGCGATCCCGCTGGAGATCGGAGCCGACACCCCGAACCCCACTCACCTTCACCGTCCCCGGCGGAGCGCAGTCTCCAGCGGCGAGGAACGGAAGTGGGTCGCCGGAAGTGATCACATGAGCCAATCGCAAGGTCGAAGAGGCGGGTCTTTGCGCCACGGCACAGCCAGTAGGGTCACAGCCAGGTGCTGGGAGCCCCGCCCCCGAGGGCCGGCCCGGCGCCTGCGCAGTCAGGGGTCCCCTCGGGTTCGGGGGCGCTCCCGTCCTCTCCCCTGCCCCACCCCCGCCGATGGGCCGGCCCGGCTCTCCCTGCCGTGCAATGGGCCGGCCCGGCGGCGCGCGGGCAGCGCGGCCCAAGATGGCGGAGCTGCAGCTGGACCCGGCGGTGGCGGGGCTGGGAGGGGGCGGCGGGAGCGCGGGGGGCGACGGGGGCGGCCCGGGCCGCGGACCCCCCAGCCCCCGGCCGGCCGGCCCCGCGCCCCGCGGGCACGGGCGGCAGCCCGCCGCTGCCGCGCAGCCGCCGGAGCCGGGTCCCGGACCCCCGGAGCGGGCGGGGGGCGGCGGCGCGGCCCGCTGGGTCCGGCTGAACGTGGGCGGCACCTACTTCGTGACCACCCGGCAGACCCTGGGCCGCGAGCCCAAGTCCTTCCTCTGCCGCCTCTGCTGCCAGGAGGACCCGGAGCTGGACTCGGACAAGGTGCGCCCCGCCCTCGGGCGCGCCCCGGGGCTCGGGGCCCCTTCCGCCCGCACGGGCTCCGCACCCGGGGCGCGCTCCCCAGCCGCGGACCCCCAGCGCCGGGACCCCCACCCCTTCCGCGCCTCTCCCGCCACCCTCGGGCTCCGGCACACCCCGTCTTCCCCAAGACCCCGCCCTTTTCTCCGGGGCTCCCTCCCGGCTGTCCCCCCCGCGCCCGCGAAAGCCCCCCCGCGCACACCTCCCCGTGTGCTCGGCCCCTCTCGAGGACCCCCCTCCCCAGATCCGCGTGAGTGTCCGCGGGGCGCGTCTCTGCCGCCTCGCCGCGGGTGCCCGACGCGGCGGGAACTGGGTCAGGGTGAGCGGGGCACCTGGGTTCGTTTCTCGCGCCTCCTCTCGGACCCTGCGTCGGCATCGACGGGCCGAGGACGGCGGGGGCCGTCGGAAGTGCCGCTGGGGACGTGACGCCCCTTTCCTGCGATCTGGCCCCAGAACTGGTATGCGGTGGCGGCCACTGTTTACATTTCGTGAGCTACAGTGCCCGCCTTGGAAAACATTCACGATCGCGCGTGAAACCCAGAGACCGACGCCAAGACCCAGGGGAAGTGCAGTCCCAGTAGTGCCGTTGGGCAGGTGGTCACTAGCCAGAGGACCGAGAGGTGACAAGACACTTAACCTATTTCCAGCTTGAACTGGTGGTGGAATTGTCTAACTTTCCTAACTTGTGTGGGTTCGTCTTTGTTTCTCAACCTGAAGCCGCTGGTCCTGGCTCACACACCTCCTCTTAAGCCGTGTAGCACTCGGTTGCCTTAAAACAGTGGTTGCATGAACTTCATTCGGTTTTCTTCTGGGCCTCTTGTCTAATACCAAACTGATGGGAAAACTACCCTGCCCTGAAAGATTCCAGAACCCGTGTTTATGAGGAATTATTTTTATATACCCTAAATTCCTCCTGCCTATACAAGCCAGTTTCTTGTTTCTTTTACTGTAAAGATGAGTAGGATTCAAGCTGCTCGGAGCCAAGTCCTGGCAGCGCACTCTTCCTCTGGCACAGAGCTAGGGTGTGGAGATTTCAGCTGGCAGCGCAGACTCCCACCGACGTTGGCCTTGAGCTCAGGAGCCTTGCCAGCAGATTGGAGTTTTCTTAGAATTAGAAATGTGGCCCAGAGTCAGTCGAGAAGTCTGGGTGATGTCTGTCTTAATCGAAGATTTAAATCATGTAACTACTCCCCCCCCCCAGTGAGTGTCTTACAAAAGAATGTTGGTAGCCATCCAAAGACTGTAAAATTCAAGCCAGTAAATCAACGCCTAGGGATCAGGACGGTGCACATCTATAGCACCTGATCCAAAATGCTCTCCAAGTGCAAGGTGCATGCAGCTAACCTATTGGCCGACATCTTAAAGCAAGCAAATGTCTAGCAAAATTGCCTCCATAGGGAAATTTTTCTTTTCCTAAGCTAGTGAGTAATTTGTGTGAAGTTTCACTGACAAGGGGAAATGCCCATGATGTGGTTGTGTTTGGTTGGCAGGATGAGACGGGAGCCTATCTGATTGACAGAGACCCCACCTACTTTGGTCCTATCCTCAACTACCTCCGCCATGGGAAACTCATCATTACTAAGGAGTTGGCAGAAGAAGGTAAGAATACTGCCCTGGGCATGCCTGATCTTCAGGCCAGGTAGAGCTTTCACACCTGTCACTCGGTGTAAGGACCAGTGCTTGTGTGTCCTGAGCACACAGAAGCTAGGCAGGTGTGGTTACCACCTCTAATCCCACAGAGATCCCCAGGTCAAAATGGATTCCTTAGCCAATGGGCAAGTTTGGGTTCGTTTGAGAGACTCTGCCTGCCTCCAAAGACTAGAAGGTGATCGAGGATATCTGATACTGACTCAGACCTCCACAATGCTTGCACACACATGCACACAACCATATGCACACACGCATGCATACACTCCACACACACATATCAAGGCAAAAGAAAAACATGTAGAGCGGTTTCACAGACTGGAGTTTTGTTTTAGCTCTTCATCAGATATGATGCAAGTTCATGAATAAGCAGGACCCCTCCTGCGTCCTGGGCTTGTGTGAGAATTCTGACGGAAAGCCCCTCTAGGCTCTGTTGAGCTGTAGCGAGGAGGGAGCCAGGCAGCTCCTCTGGCAGATTGCTTCAGGAGTTGTTCTTCACTGCTGATTCTCGTGGTCCTCTTTCCCATTGATTTGTTTGCTGATGGGGAGCGGGCAGCCTGAAGCGGTGCATCTCGGCCATTCAGTTATTTATATTTTCAATTTTACTGGAAATGGAAAAAAAATAATAAAGGCTTGGCCTCGTTTCTTTTTAAGACTCCAGGCTCGTGGTTCCCTGTAAATTTTTGCAGCTGACCTAATTCCCTCTGCAGTCCACCGTGAAGGGTGTCAGTGACTGTTTGTCCTTCTGCTTTGTAGGGCGAGTGGGCTGTCTTTGGGCCCAGCCCTCTCTTTGAAAGGCCTGGCTTAGTCTCACTAGAGGCATTTGGCTGAAATTTGGGGTTCTTCCCTAAATCCAGGCCCTGATCTGGGAGCTTAGGTCTGCATAAGCAAGCCTGTCATGTCTTTCCCGGATCAGAGAATGACTGAAGAATGCCCTGCTTCCGTCATTGTGAACTCCCGCTCTCCCACTCTCTCTTTTTATGCAGCATTTTGGAAACACTTTCTTTTCGAAAACCATTTCAGACTTGTACAGGAGCAATGGAAAAAGGTCAATAAGTCCACGTACCCATCGTCCAACTTCAACACCTACCACCTTCTAATCCTTTTAATGTAGTTATTTGTTTGTGTGCACATATGTGTATCACAGGGCACTGTGTATGCCTGTGGCGGCCCAAGAGTGACTTTGGGAATCACCCTGCATTACGCTCCCTCCTCTTTGCTTTGCTCTGGAGTTTCCCAGGCTCTGCTTTTCAGAGCCGAAAGTGCAGGCTGCAGCTATTTCTGCCTGGCGTTTTTACGTGGGATCTGGGATCCTAACTCAGGACCTTCTGCTTACATTGCAGAGGCTTTTCAATAAGAAACCCATTGTTCCGAAATAATTTCAGGCTTAGAGAAGAGTGCATGAACCATGCAGAACTCCCTTGATAGATGCACCAGCTTTTAATATATTATTTTACTTTTACCACTAATCTGTTTCCTCTTCCCTTCTTCTCTACCACTTCTCTCCCCTTATAGTTTTTAATTCCAAAACTGCATGAGAATAGATAACAGAGTTCACCCCTTAATGACTGTGTGCTTTTCCCAAGAACAAGGATCTTCTGTAATCTTGGTATCGTCTCCTGAAATTTAATATTGATAAATTTATCTGCATCTCTATTCTAGTCGTGTTGGCTATTGTAATGATGTCCATAATGGCGATGTTTTTCTTAGCTCAGGATCACACGTCCCATAATTGTCCTGTCTAGAGCCTTTTATTTTGTTTAGTATGTGAATCCATGATGCCTTTATTAATTTATTTATTTTGGCACCTGGGGATCAGAGCCAGAGCCCTGAGCATGCTAGGCAAGCATTCAGTCACTGAGCTACATTCTGAGTCCTTTTAATTTTGTCCAAATAGTAAGTATCCTACTAAATTCAACACACACAAGTGTATGCGCACATAGCCATCTACCTTCCTGCCTAGAGAAAAAACCGTGGCGTTGCACCCATCCATTATTCCTTTTTAAGGAAACCGGGTAAAAGCTACCAGTTCCAGGAAGGACGAG
The DNA here is from genome assembly GCA_023101885.1 of Typhlomys cinereus. NCBI lineage: Eukaryota > Metazoa > Chordata > Mammalia > Rodentia > Platacanthomyidae > Typhlomys > Typhlomys cinereus. Next base: position 6,419 of record JALPQD010001128.1, on the reverse strand, counting down.
GTGACAGCTAAGCAGCAGGTGGCAGCAGGCAGCAGAAGGGGTGGAACGGGAAGCGCTTGACTGACTAAGCAAGGAGGCTGTGGCCGTGGCCTAAATAGCAAACCATATTTCCTACAGTTCTTCAGCTGAAGGCGAGGGGTAGATTTGTATTTGAAAACTGCTGTTTTTAGCGAGTGTCACCTTGCCGAGTTCCTGGCCAGCTCCCCCATCCCGACGGTAGTGGTCCTCCTTCCAGGTGTGCTGGAGGAAGCCGAGTTTTACAACATCGCGTCTCTCGTGCGGCTGGTTAAGGAAAGAATACGAGACAACGAGAACCGAACGTCGCAAGTAAGTGTTTTATCTGCTCCGGAGAAGACTTGTCCACAGGTTGAAGAGGCCTTTCTCCTTGGCGCGGGGGCCAGGGTGGCGCGCTCACGGTCTCTGCTGGGCAGATGGCACACTCTGAGCCCGGGGGGGGGGGGGTGCAGAAGGAGGAAGCAGAGCGGCTCTTGTCCCTTAGCAGAGACTGTCCCTCTGCACATAGCGGGCGGGGGCGGGGGCGGGTCGCTTCAGCCTGTTCTGTTCTCCACTTGTAGTCCATTTGGGCCTTGGGTTTGAGACCCTCTGCCTCGACTTCCCCAGTGCCGAGATCGCAGGCGTGAGCCACGTGCCCAGCGAAGCCCGTTCTTGCTGTAGAATGTGCGTCTCCCCTGGCGTCAGCCCCCACACAGTCTTGCTTCCGTCCATCGGTGCCCGTTCTTGGCCAGGCCTCTGACATGTGGGTCTGCCACATGTGCCGGCCATTTGAATCCAGCTGTGACTCATGCTGCCGAGAGAATGCCAGTTGCTCTTACTATTCTGACATCTGGATTTTGGTGTTAGCTGTAGATGTAATAGAAATGAAATGAATTGCCCGCTCATTGTGAGGGAAGGGCAGGTGGCCGGGCACAGCAAGCCTGTGTCATGTGTCCTACATGTGTGTGGGCAGCCGCCATGGTAGTGTCCGTTAGACCCTTAGGATTCTGGAGCAGGGGAAGGTCTTCGCCCTGAGGGAGTGCCGCCGGAGGGAACAGGCCCTGTCCTTCCTGGCACAAGAGAGAGCAGAGACCAGGGGCCATCTGTCTCACGGTGCACTGTCACCGGATACCAGAGCCAGAAGCTTTCTCATCTCTCATAGCGCTGGACTATAAAGGCTTCTCTTTGAAAGTGAAAAGCAGTGCCGGGCTCTTCATGCGGTAGACCGCACACGTGACATTTTCTGGCTCTAAATGGAACAAGCTGGAAGACGACTGGCCCCAGTAGTAAAAGATGGAGAGACCTCTTATCCTCTGTGCCTCCAGCCAGTGCAGGGGCAGAAAGTCATCCCAGGCGCTTCCGGATGGCCGCAGGTGGCTTTGAACGTGGTGTGCAGATCACCACAGAGCCGAGACGCAGCGCTGCCAGCCTCCCTGCTGTCTTAGATGCCCGTGGCGTTGTTCTCCAGGGTAGATGTTTAGCATATAACTTGGAGATTTTGGAAATCTAGCTTTAATCCTCTGGATCCCGCATTTTAAAGTAAAATTGCTTAATAGAATTTCATTGGTACCACGAGTTATGTAATTTCAAATCATGGCATCTGAACGTTCTACATTCTTTGCGTTAGTGGATTCCTGGAGAGCATTCTAAGGTTTCAATTTGATGACAGCAATTAACTTAATTAGTTCTCTAGATTCCGAAGGCTTCTGGCTCTATACCTGGCTGGAAGCTTTTTTTTTTGTTCCAGAAATGTCAAGACCTTGTGATGTTATTTGATCTTTTCTGTTTAGTGAAACTCTTGAGAAGTGGATTCAGTTTGTTCGAAGACACCTTCTCTTGTCACACGTGGCCCTGAGGTGCATTGACATGTGTCTGTCATTTGTAGACCTTCTCTTGATTTGCGTGTAGCCGTTTGTACATGGCACCATTCAGGGGAGCCCCTGACTCGAGGCTCCTGATCCCTCTTAGGCCGTGGCCTCTTTATCTCTAGTGGCTACCACCTCTCTATCTTTTTGTATCACTAATGAAATTTTTTGTAGGTTATTAATTTTGGTTCTTTTTGGAGCACTGCCTATTGACTCTGGAAGAGAAAATATATAGGCAAATATAATGGCACCTAACTGCCAGGGGCTTTGGCACAGATCTTCTCAAATATAAAGCCTCTGGCTGTTTCCAGAACGTAAGGATAGAGCCAGAGGATACTGCCAGATGTGTGCTGTATTTTACAAGGAAGGGTTCAGTCTTGGTACTGTGGTTTATAATAATACTCTGTGTGTGTACATACACGCACGCACACACTAGAGCACGTGTATTTGTTTATCTGTGCTGGAGACACACACACGCAGATGCACATGCACTCAAGCACCAAGCTCGTGTGTTTATTTACCCGTGCTGGGGACACGCGCATGCACACACGTGCACACGCATATATGTTTACCCGTGCACGGGGATGGAACCCAAAGCCTCACACTCCACTCTGAGCCACACCCCAGCCTCTAAAGATGTTTCGTGCTTGTGTTTTGAGGGGTGGTTCTGTAAGTTGTCCAAGCTGGCCTGGACCTCAGTCCTGCTTTGGCCTGCTGAGTGCTGGGATGCAGATGTGCGCTGCCATGCCCAGCAAGGTGGGGAAGGTCAGGAGACACGAGATTGGGCCAGGAAGATAAAAACTAAATATCTAGTTTTATTGGAACACTCATCTACAATAGCTCGTTACCGTTTAACAGTTACATCAGCAGAAGGTAAAGTAACCTGAACTTCGTACATTACATGCTTTCTACTTAATATGTTAAAATAACGTAATCATGTTATTCCCATTGCTGGGCATGGCAGCCTGCGTAACATCAGCACTCGGAAGGTGAGGTAGGAGTTTGAGACCCACGCAGGATATATATACATAATGAATTCCAGGACAGGCAGGACTATAGAGGGAGACCCTGTCTCAAAATACAACAGACATTGCTCATTCTCATACTAGAGCCACTTCTGGTGTGTTAAGCATTTGAATCAGATAAACCACTTCAAAGGAAATTGGGCTTTCTTGTGGAAGTCAACTGGGGCGTTACTGAAATCCAAATGAACGTGGTGGCTCTCGGCCTCTGCAGTTCAGAGCCGCTTGCTGGTTCACGTCCTTCAGCCCTGCTTTTGCTGTTGCTTTCCTCCAGTAAGCTTTCACTGGGGACCCACGGTTTGGCAAAAGGGGATGGTGGGTGGTCCAGGAAGTCCTGGGGCCGCTGTGAGCGGCTGGCCTGTCGTTGCAGGGCCCCGTGAAGCACGTGTACAGAGTTCTGCAGTGTCAAGAGGAGGAGCTCACGCAGATGGTCTCCACCATGTCGGACGGCTGGAAATTCGAGCAGGTACATTTCTCAAAGAGCAGAACCCCCCCCAGCACCTCGTCCTAAGGGGCCCCAACTCTGCAGTCCATCTAGCTGGTCAGAAGCCCTGAGAGGTGGGGACGGTGAGCAGGATCCTATTTGGAAACGTGGGAAGAAAGCGTCTTGGAGTCCGTTGCATACTCGTGCCTGTGATGGGTTGGAGAAGGTGAGGAGGAGGACTGTGTCTCTGACTTCACCACTACAGTTTGAACTTGACAGTGTCTGAGGCCGACAAAATGTGTGTAAACTGGAAGCGTCTCTTTGGTTTCCTCCACCCCGAGGGATGCCTTCAAAAAGTGTTGGCAGAATCCAGAGTGAGTGAGTGAGTGCAAAGCCTGGAACTCGACAAGACTCCAGGCTCGGAGCTTTGCACATCTGAAGGATGCAGAGGGGGTGCTGTGGGGGATCCGACCCAGAAGTGTGGTGTGGTCGTTTCTCATCCTTCTCTCGCCTTTTAGCTTTGTGCTCAAATTTGAGATCTCAAAACCAACCTACCGAGAATCTGGGTTTTACTGGCTTTTTTCTATCAGATGGCAGAATTGTTCAGTTCTTTTGCCTGCAACACACAGGCAAGCTGAGCGTGACTCGAGGGAGCACCGACTCTGCAGGGAGCTTTTCTCTGTAGAGCTGCAGAGCCAGCTGCACTGTCCCCGTCCGCACCCTGCAGCTCATGTTCACACCGTTAGCTTCTAGATGGAGACAGACCAGCCTGTCTGCAGAGCCAGCGGGGGTCACCCCCAAGCTGGTCTTCCTCGGTTGGTCAGGATGGCCAAGCGTCCAGGGTCCATGGTCTCCCACCTCAGGAGTGTTTCCTCTGATTCACAGTCTTCAGCAAAGGATTTTTTATATAGGAGTTAACAGACCGTCTCCTTAGTGTCGGCATTACCATTGTTGCGCGGTACTGAGGACCGATGCCTAAGCAAGTGCCTGGGCACCAGTTTTGGCTCTTGCCCTCATGCTGGATGACTTCTGGGGTGCTTTCTCATCTTTCAGTGTTCTGAGGGACGATGACCATTTCTCGTTGCCTCAAAGGCATGGAGGAGTTGGGGGGGGGCCCCTCTGGTCCTGCAGCAGGGATGTCCTGACTTGAGGCTTTAGGGGCTTGTGAAGTCCATGTTGCTTTTGGCTCCTGTCCAGGGTTAAATGCAGATTCAGGTCTCCAGCAACACTAGAAGTTCCGCAGCATATGGCAGAGGTTCGCCTGCTGTGTGCCAGTCTCCTCTCAGGGAGTCTTGAAAGAGCCTGAACAAGCACCCTTAGCAGAAGCACTCTTTCACCTCCTCGTTGACGGGTGTGTGAATGCTGCTGATTCTTTGGGGTGATTTCAAGCACTTGGGTGAGAGACCAAAGATGGAAGTCTTTTCTTCATGAAGAAGTACTGAAACAGTCAAGAAGAAACAGAGACCCACTTTTCCCCTTAGGCCTCAGTTGTCAGGAAAACTCCTTGTCCTTTTAAGAATGACTTTACCAGGTCCAGCCAGGAGCGGGGACAAGCTGGGTGGCACCTGCCTGCTTTAGGGCCACTGTGTGGTCCTGTGGTCATCATCTTCCTGTTTTGCCAGCTGATCAGCATCGGCTCCTCCCTATAACTATGGGAATGAGGACCAGGCGGAGTTCCTCTGTGTGGTCTCCAGAGAACTAAATAATTCTACGAATGGCATCGTCATAGAGCCGAGCGAGAAGGCAAAGGTAAGCCCACTTCCCGGGGCCTCGGGAAGCTGTCTGTGCCCAGCCCCTCTGCAACGTTGCTCCGAGCTGCAGCTGCTGCGGCCGTGGCTGCTCAGTTCCTCCCACTCCACGGGTGTCTCCTCGTCCTGCTCTTTTGGTTGCCGGGATTGAGCCAGGGCCTGGGAAGGTGACTCAGTCAGCAAATGCTTGCCGTGCAACCATAACCAAAACAGGGTGCTCTAGCGTCTGTGAGAGATTGTGGGGAGTGAGGGACAAACCCAACATCAGCCTGTAGCTTCTCCATGCACAATGCATTCATATGCGCATGTGCAGCACACAGAACACTCTAGCTTCTCCATGCACAATGCATTCATATGCGCATGTGCAGCACACAGAACACTCTAGCTTCTCCATGCACAATGCATTCATGTGCGCATGTGCAGCACACAGAACACTCTAGCTTCTCCATGTATAATGCATTCATATGCGCATGTGCAGCATGCACAGAACACCCAGAAATCAGCAGGGCAAAACTTGTAGAGCAACAGCAGGGGTTTTGGTTAGGACCCAGGTGCTGGAGAAGAGCTGAGTCTCCAGGGTCTAGTTGAAGAAGTGAAGCTTCATTGCACTAATGACCACACAGTGGCATGAGACCCAGAATCTCAGCTCAGCAGCCTTTGTCCTTTGAAGATCTTGACTCTCCTGTGAAGAAAAGATCTCTCTCTTCCCTTTCTGATTTTATCCTTTAGTTCCTAGAAAGTTGTTTTACATGTTCCTGGCTTTTCCTCCACTGCTCCCCACAAGCACACCTGCCTTGCCATGTGGGCAGAAGGACCAGGTGCTGCCTGGGGTCCAAAAGAAGCAGCTATGGAATTGCCTTTTTTGATTCATTTGTAGGATTAGTGTCTAACTCAATCCCACTGTAATCAGATAAATATACTGTGACTTAAACTGTTAATTAATGTTTCCCCCGTGCTGGGGATGGAAACCAGGTCCTTGTGCATGCTGGGCCCACGCTTGCCCCGGCCCAGCCTAGGTTTACGTTTGCCTCCAGCCCAGCCTAGGCCCACGCCCCCCAGCCCAGCCTAGACCCACGCCCCCCAGCCCAGCCTAGGCCCGCCCCCCAGCCCAGCCTAGACCCACGCCCCCCAGCACAGCCTAGGCCCACACTTGCCGCCAGCCCAGCCTAAGCCCACGCTTGCCGCCAGCCCAGCCTAGGCCCACGCTTGCCCCCCAGCCCAGCCTAGGCCCACGCTTGCCCTCAGCCTCGCCTCTCATCTTCCACCTTCAGATTCTGCAGGAGAGGATCTCGGATGTAAGCACAGAACCTGCATCCCAGAATCCTGCGGGGCAAGAGAGCGGCGGTTCGGCGAGCAGCTCCGTGAC